>PVLD010017422.1:16535-42045 GCA_004027595.1 Dinomys branickii | reverse complement strand
GGAGGAGGAGGAGGAGGAGGAGGAGGAGGAGAAGAAGAGAGGGAGGGAGGGAGAGAGGGAGACCTGAAATTTCAACCATTATAAGGCAGTCGCAAGAATCAAAGGAATGGCCCTCTTGTTTCCCCCCAGAGAAACACAGACCGTCTTCTCTAACAAACTCAAGGTTGTTTGGTTGAACACTGGCTATTAATCCAATATTTCTTTTATAAGAATATAGTCTCTGGGTTTGTTTATTTTTGTATTATTTTCTTACTGTGGCAAAATATGCATAACATAAAATTGGTCAGTGTAACCATTTTAAGTGTACAATTCAGTGGCATTAGTTAAATTCACAGTGTGGTGAAGCCATTGCCACAATTTCTAAGATCTTTCATCAACCCAAACAGAAACTCTCTATCATTAAACAACAACTCTCCAATCCCTCTCCTCCCTTTGAGCACCTGGCAAATTCCAACCTACATTCTGTCTGTACTTCCTTGCCTATTCTCAATATTCCATATTAATGAAATCAAGCAAAAGTTTCCTTTTGTGTCTGGCTTATTTCATTTAGTATGTTTTCAAGATTCCTTCATGTTTTAGCATGTAAAAAGAAACTTTATCCCTTTTTATGGTTGAGTCATGTTCCACTCTGTGTGTACCACAGTTTATCCATTTGTTTGTTGATTGACACTTGAGTTGTTTCCATCTTTTGGTTACGGTGGGATAATGCTAACATGGACACTGGTATAGAAGCATCTGTTTGAATCACTCTTTTCAATTCTCTACGTATACTACCTAGTAGCAAAATAGCTGAGTCAGATGGTAATGCTGTATTTAACTCTTTGTGGAATTAACGAATGATTTTGCGCAATGGCTACACAATGTTATATTCCTAGCGGCAAGGTCCAGGTTTTCCAGTTTCTCCATATCCTCACCACCACGTGATTGTCCACCTTTTTCATTATACCCATCTTAACAACCATCACCTTTTCTAAAGCCGGTCTTTTAAAAGGGATTGACTAGTATTTTTTTTCTTTTGGCTGTTATGCTCAGGGTGAGGTGCTGTTTTATTCCATCAGATTTGCTGAAAATGAGTAATAGTAGCGGCTTTGAGCACAGTTTGCTTTTAGGATACACCTATGCTAGAATTCCTGTACAGCCATTGGCTGGCTGTGAGTCTAGAATTTGTTATTTCACCTGTATAAACTTCAATTTCCTCAATTTTTAATGGTTAAATGAACTAATGTAAAGAAGACATCTAATGTACAAGCATACTGAGAAAATCAAATGGTAGTTGTAATGTCATTATTACGTTACAAATGCACAGTCTTAGATCTTCTTAGCTTTCCTCCATCATTAATTCTTGGTAACCTAAAAACTTAAGGGAGTTCAGTTTGAACCTACAGGTTCAGTTGATCTGCCCTTGAACATTTCCTTTCCTGCTTGTGATTTGCCTCATTCTCCTTGTCAGATTGGGACCTCCCATAAAAACTTCCCCTTTAAAAGAAACAAATGTGGACTTCCGGGAAGATGGTGACCAGGTAGGCAGCAGAGAGGGAAACTTCTGGAGGATTGCCACCCAGACAATGGAATATAGCAGTATGAGAAGGACAGAGGAGAGAGATGTGTACCCTGAACCCAGGAAGGATCTGAAATGGGAACTGAAGCCCTCGGAAAGACTAAGCAAAACCTCTTCTGGAGAAAAGGATGGGAGGGCCGCCATGGCGCAGTCTGAGGGAGAGGAGATGGAGGAGGAAGCCACCACTCCAAACACACCCTTGGCCCACGCCCTCGTTCCAGCACTTGAAGCTTCAGCTTCGGAGACCCACGCTCATGGAAGCCTCCCGGCTCGGCCAGGGGAGAGCAGAGTTCCAAGAGCTGGTCCAGGTCTGGAGAGGAGAGGGCGCGGCCAGGAAAAGAGGCAATGGCAGTCGGGAGCAGTTGTCGAACCCAGTGTGAGGATGAGAATTTACAACAGCCCCTGAAACAGAATCCCCACCCTGCAGCAACCTTCCTAATCAGAGCCTGGAGGCAAGGTAGAGTCAAAGCTACCAGTACACAGCCCACCACACCCGGCTCTGTGCCTGCCCCGAGGCTGTGGCCTCCTGCCTCTCCACTGTGTGAGCGGCTACCGGTGGAGAGCAGCGGGAAGTGTCGTGGGCAACCCCGGAGCCAGGGCAGCTCCCAGGGATCCAGCCAGGGAATGGATGGTGGGCTGGAGCACGGCAGCGGGAGGAAGCTGTGGATGGAGGTGGATCACATGGCCCCACGCCCTTCTCACTCCAACATCAGGCAGGAAGCATGAGCTGAGTTACCGGGCTTCAGCTCCCACCCTGAACTCCCTCTGTGAGCACCTTGAGAGTTTGTGGCCTGCACAATCACCACCTGTTCCTGACAGCAATGGGATGAATCCATGGGCTTCAGGGCTCACCCCAAACTACTAATATGAGCACCAAGAGGGTCTCCTTACTGCTTGCACATATGAACCTTGCATGAACCCATAGCAACAAATTAGATGAAAAACAGCAGTCTGGGAGTCTGAAAAACAACAACATACTTTACACAGCAGACCTGAGAAAATCCTCCAACTCTATTCTAGAACTAATCTCTAAACTCAGTTCATACCCTGGACTACCACAGTGAGCACAGGTGGGGGAGATTTCAAGCCCTTGTGCCAAGCATCGTTAAGTTCATCCAATGCCCAGCTGCAAGGGGTGGGGAACAGCAATACTGGAGACCAGGAGGTGGGAGGAGGTGAAGACCTGGAATTAGGATGCAGACCCAGTTCTCTTACTGGGTGGGGACAGCCTCCAAAGAGTCATAGGTGGCCTACAGGGAGACACTAGTGGCCTATAAGGGAACCCGGGGGCATTGACAGGGAGCTCAGTAGCCTGAGGGGGGAGGGGACTCCCTCCAGGCTACATGAGAACCCTGAAGACCTGGACAAGGCATCAGGCATTGAGGCGATGGGGTGGAGCTGGGCGGTAAGCTGTGGGCACCCTGTGGACTCCACCCAGCCCACCTCTGCGGCGCAGCAGCAGGGCGGAGCCAGGCAGTCCACTGTGGGCGCCCCACAGACTCCTGCACGGAGCTGGGCAGTCTGCTGAGGACACCTCACGGACTGGATCTGCTCCCCCAGTGGTGCGGTGACAGGCTGGAGCTGGGCAGTCCACTGTGAGCGCCCTGTGGACTTGACCTGCCACCCCCCTGCAGCGCAGTGACAGGGTGGAGCCGGGCGGTCCGCTGTGGGCACCCTGTGGACTGGACCCCCCCTCCCGCAGCACGGTGACAGGGCGGAGCTGGGCATTCCGCTGTGGGCGCCCCATGGACTTGACCCACCCCCACACACAGCACAGCGACTGGGCAGAGACGGGCGTTCCACTGTGGGTGCCCTGAGGACTCGACCAGGCCCCTAACATCACAACAACAGGGCGGAGCCAGGCAGTCCACTGTGAGCATACATGCTTTTCCACCTCCTACCATAGCAATTTGTATACACCAATATATATTATAGCATAATTTGAAGCAGCTATGTCTCTTCCCAAGGTGAGAGTCCAAGGGTATAAATAAACCCAAAAGTACAGTTATCACAGGGAAGATGACTGATTGGGTGCTAGAACAACAGAGATGAGGGTGGGGAAAATTGATTAATCAAATGAGCCATCATCTGTATAACTAACAAATGTGAAGGTAACATGTAAGACAGCATCCAGAGCAAATTCCCTACTATGTTCTCTACAATTTTGTATTTCCTCTATTGTTTTTGTGTTAACAGATGTGAAGATAACTTTATGTAATACAGCATCCAGTGCTAATTACCTGCTATCTTCTCTATAATTTGGTATTTCCTTTAATGTTTGTGTTAACTAATGTGAAGATAACACTGTGTAATACAACATCCAGTGCTAATTCCCTACTATATTCTATATAATTTTGTAGTTCCTGTATTTATGTTATTCTGGTTTATATGTCTCCATTCTTTTGTCTTTAAAATAAAAAAAAAAGAAACAAATGTGTTTTTACATCCTGACATCTTTGTGTTCTGATCATTTTTTGTGGGGAGAAAGGACTTGTCCGGGGTGAGGAGCTGAGGAGAGGTTGAGTGCGGGGGCGTTCCTGTTTGCTGGCTTCTTCTGTTACTTCTTCCTGAAGAACTGAATAAAGGTGAATGTCCTGCATACTTTGCACTGTTACCCTTAGGATTCTGACCTTGGGCTGGAGATATAGCTCAGTGGAATAAGCGCCTGCCTAGCAAGCACAGGGTCCTGAGTTCGATCCCCAGTACCGCCAAAGAAAAAAAAAAAGAAGGATTCTGACCTTAATTAAAACAAAGGCATTGTGGTTCAGTGGAAGAGGCAATATTCTATGTGAAATTGATATGGATGAAACGCAAACATGATATTACTAAACAGAAAGTGATTCCTACCCTGAAAATGGCACAAACCAAATGTTTCAGATTTTGTACAAAAAGACATTTATATATGGCTTATCCTAAGTTTTATTGCATTGATTACATATTTTCCATGTTTCCTTCTTCTGTTGTTTTATATATGTGTGTATAAGTGGTTGCCTTAAAACATTCAAAGCATAATCAGCAGAATCTATTCTTCAAACAATAAAGGTAAGATTCCTAGCTTGGCTTTACCACCATGTTCTGTCTTGCAAACCCCAGACTCATGTCACGATGGTACTGTCAGAAAGTTTTGTTTCAGCCTATTTTTAAATATATAATTTTAAAAATAGACATTGAAGGAAAACAAGTTTATTTTTGAATGATTACATTGAAATAAATGTCCCAAGAGCTAGAATGTTGGAGAGGAAAAAGATAAAGGTTGTCCTTTCCTTATCTTTTCTGTCTTCATGGCTATTTTCTGGAAGGACACAGACGAGTTTCTGCAGTGCATTTTACCAGCTAAGAAAATAGTTGTAACCAATTACATTCCTCTGGAGGAAAGCTAGGAAGTCATTCTCCTCCCCTTCCTTCAAATCTTAGTAAAAATTCCAAAGGACACATAAAGTAAGAACTGTTTGTTATTCTTAAAAGTTTGTAGATAAAGTATTTTGACAAGTGTCACTAAGATGGAGCACAAAATATTCAATGCTCATGGTTCTGGGCAACTGCACTTTTATAATCCAAAACTAAAATAGTGACATGCTATCAGTTGAAAGAAGTAAGAATAAACTCAAACTTTAACAGTTGAAATCTGAGGTCAATGATCAGGTAGAGGTCTACTTTGATTTTGGAAGAAATGTAACGAGCTCTTCCCCTTAATAATTTTAGAGTTTTTACTTTGATTTTGGAAGAAACATAACCAGCTCTTCCCCATAATAATTTTAGTCTGATGCCAGTGCCTTACTGGGAGGGTTAAGAGACTGGAATTTCTCAAGTTCTGTTTGATTGTTGCTCAACATAGAATAAAAACAAACATGTGGCAACTGGTTCTGATTAGGTGAATTAGCATTACCCAGGCCTTCTAATACAGAAGCACCTGGTCACAGGCCACTTTTACAGAAATGAAATGTACTGTTGCTGTGATCATTTCGTCACTCTAGTCACATTTCCCATTTCTTCTTATACCTCATCCAGTAGTATTTCACTCTGTAAAGTTTTTCTTGTGATTTTATTTGTTTCTTCTTTCTGATATAGACTATTTCGAAGTAATCATCTCTAAGACAGTTTTGAACTACCATGGTGAGAGATGAAAAGCCACAGAAGTGTTTAGTTTGCTAGAAGCTTCTTAGCTGACACGTTTGAGGAAACTGCCTCCAGCATCACTGTTGCAGGGAAGCGATTATGCTAACAGTAAATTGGCAGTGGTAAGTGACAACCTCAGGAGCTGTTGTTCTATTTTCCCTTGTAGTGTTTTGGGTCCCCCTACTCTCACCCTGTGTTCTTTCAAAATATCATCACAGAAAAAACACACTTATCAAGAAGCAGGAAGCTTCTTCAGTATTTTAACCAAAGGCACTCTCAGAATGTTTGTTCACTGGAAAACCTGTTTTCCAAATGGACTTTTATTGTGTTTGCAGAAAATTTTGATGGCAAACGAAGCAGCAAAAGTATTTGCCAAATCCTACTGAAACCACAAATTAATGATATTTCAAAATTATATTTCAATAGAGAATTTCTTGTGCAGTAAAAATAATTGGTATATGTTAATTGTGCTTACACTTTATTAAAATGAGCCACTGTACTATCTATACCACTGATCTTATTTGCCAGTTGAGAACACACCGTTCCAAATGTTTATTTTAAAGCCTGGGAAAATCAAACATATCCATTACCCAACTTTCTCCTAGTCTGTGAAGTGAATTGCCTCATTGAAACCAAGTTACTCCTAACAAATCCCCCTATTGTACATGGTGAGCCAATGTTAAAATTTTCCAAGTGATCTTAGAACTGACTCAGCTTTCTGGGTGCTTTGGACTAGGGTTATGTTTTGGTTTGGCTCACAAACCTAAGATTTCTCTGGCCTTAAATAGAACCACAAAGTTTGCCCTGGAAGATTTGAATAATTGATTCAAATGGGCCAGACACTGTGCTAAGGCAAGAGGGTAGGAACAGTGTCTGAATAAAGTTCACTGTAACTTTTTATAATACCTTGCTTAAACATGGTCTGCTTCTGCTTCTGGGCTGGGTTAATGCTTGATAAATTCAAACACTCTTTTTTCTCAAATATTCTTGTATTAGACAGATATTCCAATTATCATTTAAATGGAACAGTCACATAAAGTTTTGCCTCTCTAAAATGTGTAATTTCTTTCCCTTTCCTGTCATCTATTGTATGTTTTGAGTTTTACTTGTTCTTTCAGGTTCCTACACCAAGGAGACAATATGATGTTTATACATATGGGTCCCATTTATTTCACTTATGAGTATGGTCTGTAGTCACATCCATTTACCTATAAAAACCTTGAGTTCATCTTTTTAATAGCTGAGTAATACTCCATTATATAAAAAGACCACATCTTTTTATCCATTCCTCAGGGGATGGAAATCTGGGTTGCTTCCAAGATTTAGCTATAACAAATTGTGCTGCCATAAATATGCATGCACATATATCGCTGTGGTATGATGTCTTTAATTCTGGGAAAATACCCAAAAGGGGAATAGCTGGATTAAATAGGACTTCCAATCCTAGTTTTGTGAGGAATCTCCAAACTGATTTCCACAGTGGTTTCACCAATCTACATTCCCACCAGAAGTGGAATAGGGTTCCTTTATCCCCAAGCCTCTCCAGCATTTGTTATTGGTTGATTTCTTGATGATAACAAAGGAAGGAAGGACTGGGATGAGGGAAATAAGAAAAAAGAAAGAAGGAAGGCAAAATATAAATATATATATGAATAGCTATGATAACTGTATTGCTGGTGTCTGATGGTATATTGAAAGAAATAGTTAATGAGTTAATGCTTAAAATTTTCTATGTTCTGCATGCTTGTGTCTGGTAATCTGGGCAGCTGATTTGAAGGTAACAATATGCAATGGAATTCCCAATGGTGAATTCCTATCACCTTGTCTAGTGAAACTCTGTATTATCTCTAATGTTGTCCAGTAATTATTTTCTTATTCTTTTTAATGGTTTGAACAATCTTCCATTCTTACATGTGGTAATCTGAGCAACAGAGTTGAGGACAGCGATATGTAATGTAACAACCACTGTTAATTCGAATTATTTTGTCTTGAAACCCTGTATCACTTTAAATGTTCTTGCTTTGGTTTGTTTATGTTTGTCACACTGGTATGCTGATATTGTTCTATTTTTGTTTGTTTATGTCTCATTTACTACTCTCTTTAAAATAAATTTAAAAATGAAAAAAATTGTAAGTAAAGAGGAGCTACATTATGTTTAAAAATACATAAACAATTTATGGGATTGCCATGGCAATTCTAACAAATGGTCCTATGTGGGCATGGTGTGAAACATATACTAAACATATGATGATAACTCTTTCAATGCTGGTTTAGTGCCTTTTATGTATCAGAGGCTGTCTCTATTCACTAGGGTATCTGTTATGGTTCATGCATTGTGTCAACTTGGGGAGTCTAGAGGTTTGACTGAGTGACTCAGCAGGAAGCCAACATGCTTACCTTGTATACATCCTGAGCCTGTGGAAGAGGGGGGCATAGAGACTGTGTGAGAACTACATGTCCCCTGGGTGGGGGCAGGCTGTTTACAAGGGAGAGGAGAGAAAGAGGCTGCTTGCCTGCCATTCCACGCATTTGCTGGTTGTTTGCTGCCATGAACAGTTTGCCCTCTGCCATGTGCCACTCTGCCTCTGAGCCAGCCAAGTATGGACTGAAACCTCCACAAACTGTAAGCTAAACAAACCTTTCCTTCCTTCATTGTGGTTGTTGGGTATTTTGTCTCAGTAGCGAGAGAAAGGTAACCAAGACAGGGATAGACAGACAGATAGATCTGAATAGCTCACGGAATCTAAGGATGATCTTGAGCAATGACAGGAGCTCTGGGGTATGTAGGCTGTAGACAGCAAGAACTAATAGTCCATTCAGGGCACTGCTACTGGGACTCAAATTTCCTGGAGAGAGAGACAGTCCAGTTGACCTCTGGGTTAATGCCCGAGCCTTGGCAAAGGGAGGACCAGGCTCTTTGACTCTGAAGTTTCACCAAAAGTACATGAAAAGAGGCTGAATGATTCTTCAAAGTAAAATGGGATCCACTTCCAGATGGAATCGGAGCAGGTAAATACAACAATATTCTCTACAAAATTTAGATAGCTCAGTCCTAGAAGCTAAGTCCTGGCTGCTGGTGGTTTTACCCATAGGACAGTTATTGTCCTTGAGTAGCAAGCTCCAAAAGCAGCGATCCCAGAGTGGACCAAGAGGCGCACTAACGTCCTCCAGGGCTCTGTCATCTGCAGCCACCCACAGTATGACGCTGGCGTTTCCCTTTATGGCTTTGAGATGACTGCGGCAACCCCACCCTTCTGTCCTCAGGTTAGCATCTCTAACAGAGAAGAGAGAGGAGGAAGCAGCAAAGCTTTTGCTCTGCTTGCCTTTTTCTGCCTAACATCCTTTAATATGCTTTCTGTTACAGCTCACTGACAAGGACGTGATCATCTTAAACCAAGCGTGGTAGAAGGGAGATGAGATTGCTGTAATGGGCTCAGACTGATTTTAGGGCAACCTGTCCCAATGGGCACCTTGCTGTCTGTGTCCGATGGTTTACAGCGCCTCCATTCTCATTTTCTGAGCCTTGTCTCTCATTTCAGCCCCAGCTGGGGCCAGAGCAAGCTTCCTGGGGCATGGGGCCTGTGTAATTTCGCAGGACCCTTCATTTAGAACTCTCAATCTGCAGTTTGACACTTTCTGCTGGTGCCACCTTAAAACTCTTAATTTTTAAACAAAGAGCCTTGCCTTTTCATTTTGCCCCGTTCCCTGCAAATTACTTAGCTGCCCCTGGCCAGCTCATTTCCCTCTTGAGGCCTCTTGCTTCAACTACACATGTTGCTTTCTCTCCTGGGCTTTCCTGAAGCTGCAGGCACCAATGGTTGCTTAATCAGCTGGCGATACGAACAGCTAGGAAGGAAAGTTTTGACCAGTGCAGGATAAAAACCTATGGAGAAATGTTCCTGTGTGCCTTCCCGGGCAGTCTGCACAATTCTTAAAAGGCCTGGAGGAAGTTAGCTCCACAGCCCTCAGCACTATCCTCTACAACACAGCCACCTGGTAGCTTTCCATCCTGCTTCGTGCCCCACTTGCATACTCGTCTTATCTCAGACTCTGCCTTCAGGGAGGTCCAAGCTCAAACACAGTCAAGGTTTCTTTCTAAGAAGAGAGATGAATGGCTGTCTGCCCACTGGTTAAGCAACATCACGAGTGCCAACCCCAAGAGTTCATGTGATTATGAAGAGGTGCCTCTCCCCACCCCTTATCCCCAACTTCCAAAACAGAGATCCATGACTTGGTGAATATTTACTGGGTGCCTGATGCTGTTAATTTAATTATCAGATATGTTGTCTTGTTTTAGCTGCAAAACAGCCATTTCCAGTAGGCATCTTTATCTCCGTCATACAGACAACAGCGCCAAGGGTCAGGTAGGGTGAGTGACTTCCCCAAGGCGAGTAAGCAGAAGACCTAGATTTTAATACAAGTGATTCAAGTATTTTTCCTACAATATTACCCCGTTAAAAAGAAGGACCAACTGCCCGGCCCTGTGGGGAGGTGGTGCAGTCTGGCTGTGAGCTTTGCGGCCACTCATAAAGTATGAAGCTTTTCCAGAAGCACAGCCCATGGACAGCTGCACCAGTGGAGAGAGGCTTTCTTGTCTGCTTTGGGCCCTCACAGAAAAGTATTCACAGCAGGGTTTTAGGAGTGAAGAGCTGTGGCCAGCACATTGCTCACACATTTTCTTTAAACCAATAGCACCCTGGCAACGGTGTTTTCCAAGCCTTGCTAGACAGATTACTCTTGTGCTTTGTCACTTTCAAGGGAGTAACCTTCCCCTTCACAGACTGAGTGCCTTTTCGGAGTGTTCTGGATAATGAGGTCAGACAACATTTTAAGAGACAGATCACAGACTACAGGGACACCACTGTCTTTTTCCAGGGCAAGCTGGAAAAGAAATTGGACGCTGGTCCAGACGATGTCTACGATACTAACTGAGTTGGTAAAGGGTGCCAGCGCCTGGCCAGCAGTCAGTGACATGAGTGAAGAAAGAACTGTAACATTATTCTGAAAGGGTGTATTATTTTTAGTATGTAGTGTGTAAGGTGGGAGGTTCCTCTGTGGAAAAACACAGAATGAAAATTTGCTTTGTGCTAAGTTATCACCACATGATGAAGAATTGAGTTAAAAATAATAAATTACATACATAACCTCAGACACTTTTCCAGAGGAACTCTCAGATTGCTTTTTACTTTATTTATGTATGTGTTTATAAGATAAAATTTGTTGTGTCATTATCCCTTGTTGATTTCAATTTCCTTGGGTTTTTCCCCTATCATCTAAAAAGACATCAACAGTTATCTTAAACTTATTAGCTGTGTCCCTGATAGAAAATCTTTTGCATAAATCTCATATATATATATTTAGAAAAAAAAATCTTAGGGCTGGGGATATAGCTCAGTGGAATAAGCGCCTGCCTAGCAAGCGCAAGGTCCTGAGTTCGATCCCCAGTACCGCCAAAAAAAAAAAAATTTAGAAATTACATCTCCGTGTTGCTGCAAGACAAAATTAGAATTTAAAACATAAGATAAAGTTTACAATATATTAGCTGAGCACAGTGACACAGGCCTGAAATTCCACCACTCAGCAAGATAAGCCAGGAAGATTGCAAGTTGAAGCCCAGCCTGGGCAACTTACAAAAAAAAGGCTGAGGATGTAGCTCAGTGGTGAGTGCCTTCTGAGTTTAATTCACAGTACCACACACATAAAAGACTAAACTCTCTTATATTAGAAGCAGTATAAAAAAAACACTGCTTTTGCTAGTGAGAGCAACGCAACTATGTATGCTCTTTCTTTAAAAAACATGATCCATCATTCACTGATTTTTGATTCAAAAATTTGAGCCAGTTCAGTCTATTATAATACTGGCTTTAAAGGTTTTAATTATGGTTTTATTGAGTATTTTTTATTATATTCACAAAGTTGTACAAATATCATGACTATCTAATTGTAGTATATTTTCATCCTCCTAAAAGAAACCCGCACTCATTAGCAGTGCCTACCCATTCCCACTAGCAGTCACTGCTCCTGGCAACCACGAAGCAATTGTGTTTTCTGTCTCAGTGAGTTTGCCCATACTGGACATTTTACATAAATGGAGTGATATAATATGTAGATTTTGTGTCTGTCTTTTTTCATTTAATGTAACATTTTAAAGGTTCATCATGTTGTAGTATGTAGGCATACTGCATTCCTTTTTTATAGCCAAGTAATATTCTATTGAATGAGTATATCACACATTTTTCTTGGCTCTTCATCAGTTAATAGACATTTGGAAAGCTTGCTCTTTGGGGATATTCTGAACAACGATGCTGTGAACACTAGTGCGCATTTTTTGTGGGGATATTTGTTCTCATTTCTCTTGGGTGTAAGCCTGAAGGTAGAATTGCTGGGTTTTATGTGAACTCAGTGTTTAACCACTTAAGGAACTTTCCAGAGTGGCTATACCATTTTACGCTTCCACAGCAATGTATGAGAGTTCCAATTTTTTCCTAACCTTGTCAGCAGTTATTATCCATCCTTTTTAAAGAGCCATCTTAGAGGATGGGAGTAGAATTGCACTGTGTTTTGATCTTTATGGACCTAATCACTGATGATGATAAGCACCTTTTCATATGCCTGAGCATTTCTGTAGATTGTTTGGAGGAATGTCTATTTAAATTTTGTGTCCTTTTTTTAGTTGTCTTTTCATGATTGAGTAATAAGAATTCTTTATGTTTTGTGTATTAGATTTTATTAGATATGTGACACAATTTTTCACATTCTGTGGGTTATCTTTTCACATTCTTAGTCATAATCTTTGAAGCACAAAAGCTTCTATTTTGATAAAAATCCCCTTTTTTTAGGTTGCTTATACTATTGGTATCATATCTTAAAAACAAAAGGTCACTGCTATGGTTGATACATTGTATCAACTTGGGGAGTCTAGAGGTTTGGCTGAGTGACTCAGCAGGAAGCCAGGGTGCTTACTTTGTACACATACTGAGCTTGTGGCAGAGAAGGGCATGGAGACTGTGTGAGAGCTACACGCCCCCTGGGTGGGAATAGGCTGTTTACAATGTAAGGGAAGAGAAGAGGCTGCTTGCAGCCATTCCTCCCTTTTGTTCTGGTTGTTTTTGCTGCGCTCTGCTGCCGTGAACAGTTTGCCCTCTGCCATGTGCCACTCTGCTTCTGAAGCAGCCAAGTATGGACTGAAACCTCCACTAACTGTAAGCTAAATAAACCTTTCCTTCCTTCATTTTGGGTGTTGGGTATTTTGTCTCAGCAATGAGAGAAAAAGTAACCAAGACAGTCATAAAGATTTACATCTATGGTTTCTTCTGAGCATTTTATAGTTTTATCTCTTACATTTAGATCTTTGATCCACTTTGGGTTAATTTTTGTGTATGATATATGTTCAATTCCTTTCTCAGCATGTGAATAGCCAATTGTCTCAGCATATTTGTTAAAAACTCTATTCTAATTCTCATTGAGTTGTTATGGTACCCTTGTTAAAAGCCAACTGAACTGTATGGGTTTATTTTTGGACTTTTAATTCCATCCCATTGATATCTATATGTTAATATGTGCTTTTTTAATATTAGGTTTTTTGTACATGTTGCAGTTGAAAACTAACAAATATTCATAGATCAAATACAAAATACTGCCTCACTGTCTACCTTCACTAATCACTTTTTACCACAATCACCATTGTAGCCAAAGATTCGCATACTGAGGTCTTGATTCTCCACAGTAGCAGTGTTCAGAGGTGGGGCCTACATAGGTGAGTGGCTTATGAGGTCACTGAGGAATTCATAGCTGAATGGGCTATTAAGAAGCAGAGCCCATTGGAGGAACTGAAAATCGGCAAGCCTTTGAAGGTTCTATTCTGTCTTTACCTCTCTGGCTTTCTTGCTCCCTGCTTCCTGGCTGCCATGAAGTGAGCAATGTTCTTACACCATGTCTTTCTACCATGATATCTCTGCCTTGCAGCCAGACAGCAATGGACTGAAACCTCCAGAACCATGAGCCAAATTAACCCTTTCCTCTTTTAAATTATACATGTCAGATATTCTGTCCCAGCAACAAAAAGCTGACTAACACATCACCAGTTATGCAAATGTTTGGTTGGAGGTCTGACGGGTGAATTCCCATTTTTTCAGAAGTCTATGAGTTGTCTCTGCAACCCAATCATAAAGCATTGCATTTTTAACAAAGAACAGATGGGACGAGGGAAAGGAGAAAAGAAAGAGACAAAAATGTATGTATGTATATATGAATATACATATATGCAGGAGGGCTAACATGATTCTACTATTGTATTATATCACTTAATGCTAAGGAATAATTGATGACGGGTTATTTGATCAGTCTTGTATGTCTGTATGTGTTATCCTGAACACACACTTCGAAGATACCAGTATGCAAAGCAGCAACTATTGGTGGTTTTTTTTTGTTTTGTTTTTTTTGTCTTTGGTTTTTTGTTTTTTGTGTTTTTCTGTTGTTGAGAGGATTAATTGTCTGACCAATTTTGCATGTCTGTATCTGGGTTCATATATATACACTTCGAAGATATCAATAGGTAAAGCAACAACCACTGTTGAGTCCATGACACCTTGTCTGTAGATCAGTTTTGATTGTACTATTTTTTATGCTAATTTGTGTCTGTGTGTTAATATGTTTTTGTGCTTTTATTTAAAAAAAAAAGCATTGCATTTTTGTCATCTGTAAGTCATGGAAAACTTACTAAAACTCTTTCAGTCTTTTGTTTCTTATTGTTTTTACTCTTAATATGCTAATATGCTAATACATTAGGTTCTTGGGGTGTAGCTCAGTAGCAGAGCACTTGTCTACCATGTGCTAGGCCTTGGGTTCAATTCCTAGCACTGGTGAAGACAAAAACATTAATTTATTTGCATTTATCTACATATTACTCTGCTGCTTGGGGTTTGTTAGGCTTTTAAATATGAATTATTCATTCACCTGACAAAGTTCCAGCCTTTATTTCTATGAATATTTCATCTCCCTCATTCTCTCATCTGTCCCTTTCTTTAAATTTATTAAGACATATCTTGGCCCTTCCCACCCTACCCTCTATATCTCAGTCTTTCTTTTCTGTACTATCTCTTTGTATTTAGAGACTTTGTACTGAATACTTTTCTCAGATTAACTTTAGCTCAGTCTCTTCTTTCCAGAAAGAGACTAAATACAGACAGGACAATGATCAGAGCACATGCCATCACAGGGTTCTGGCCCACTCCAGAAGCCAAACCACAGCCCCTACACCACTCTGTGAAGACTCACTCAGCAACCGCCGCCCTTCCTGCTGAGTGCTCCGGGTCTCCACTGATTACCCAAGCACGGAAGACCAGATACGCACTCATAACCAGTCACTTGCAGGTCGCTCCCCGCTCGATTCCCCCTCCAGCAGCCTCTCCTGGGTGGCTGGGGCCTTTCCTTTTTGTCACGCCCCTGCTTGCCTTCAGTCTCCGCCAAACAAGGGACGGCCAACCTCCTCGAGATTCCGCAAGCCGAAGGTAAACAGTCTGCCTTCGCTTGGGTTGTCTCTTCCAGCCCCAGGGAGTGACCTACTGCTGTTGTATGCCTCCACTTGGTTTCTTTGTATTTTGACTTTTATACTTTTCAGTTTCAAAAGTCCCATTTATTCTTCTCGCAAAACCTATCTGGTCATTTTTACATACTCTTGCTCTTTTGCCATCGCTTTATTTTATTCAATACCACTTTACACCGGTGCTTTGGTCGTGTGCTGTTCCTGCCAGCACTCATTCGTGGTGGTGTCCTCTGAATATACTTTGATGTTCTTTCTTTTTTTTATTTGGAGTCCAAATCTGTTGTGTTGCCTGAGGCCTAACTTGAGGTCACTTCTGTAGGAAACACTACGTTTATTTCTTCTCGGCCCCTGGGAATACCCAAAATTGCTTACAGTGACATTTTCCTTGGAGGTTTTCAGTCCACCTTGTCCCTTTGGAGGATGCTGAAGGCCAGTGAAATCTGATGTCACTGTCCTTGTGCCAACTTATGCATCAAATGTGTCAGTAATTTAGGGTCAAACTGAGAAAATAACCGCTACTGTTTGATCATTATCTTCTAAATGCCTGAACGAATATTAAAACGAAAAGACTAATATACAGAAGGTGATTCCAATATAAGGGACGTTTATTTTTACAAACGTGTTAGAATGTGTTGTTCTCTTTTGTAGAATGAAAGTAAGTTTAAGCAAGTCTGCATTTTTCCCTAGCTGTGAAATTATTTTGAGAGTGAGACAGACAGAGACAGAGGCTGGAGTGGAGCACAGGAGATGTAGCTCAGTGGTCAAGTATATAATGAGCATGAGATGGGAAGGACCCTGGGCGCGATCCCCAGCACCGCCAAAAAATGAAACAACAGAGAAAGAAGGGCGGGCGGGGGAGAGAGAGAGGAGAAAAGCAAGCGGGCATGGATGGTAGAAATCAGGTTAAGTTTGACTTTGGATTATCTGTTTGCTGTCCCTTCCAAAACATTTCTTTAAATTGTGTCGCATATTCAAAGATAATTTCCCTGCGTTGTCTTAGAGTAGGTCTAAATGATGTTCGTACTTACGGTGTCTTCTCGCTCCCGCCAGGCTTCTGACTTTCGAAGCTCCGGTTCATCTCTACCATCGTTACTGCACTTGATTAGAGAGCACTGGGGACGCAAAGAGGAGAAAGGCAGGCGTTCACTACCTAGTGAAGAGCAGACGAACAAGCACAGTGGAAACCAACTTCGAAAAGTGTTTCCACAGCAAACTCTTATGAAGCATAGAGGGAGGAAGGAATCATTCAAACAGAGCGGGATGGAAAAGCTCACAGGGCACTGGTTATCTTAGCCCAGCTGGAAGGCTAAGGATACTTTGCCAGGGGCTGGCTGTCCTGAAAAAGATCCAGCTTCCTTATTTTTTTTTTTTATTTTAGAAACATAAAAGTACAAAAACATATTGACAAACAGACACCCATTATCATAGAAAATAGTACAGCTTCCTTATTGATCAGGGACACAAAAGAGAGCTCTGCTTGTGACCTGAGCTGTAGTTAAGAATTCAAGGGAAGCGGCTTCACTCTCAAAGCGTCTGGTGTGATGGCAGGTGCTGGACGCCGAGCGGTGGTCCCACCAGGGTCGGTGGGACCTGAGAACCCTGGACGGTGGTGGTGACAGCAGCAGCCACGAGAGCAGCAAAAATGCTCAGCCCCGCGGCCAGGACAGTGCAGCAAAGACAAGCAGAAAGTGAACTGCAAGCCCAAGAACCACAGCGAACAGGAAATCCCTTTCTGGCTCCGAGAGATCATAAAGAGCTGTGAGGAGATGAAAAAACCCCTCTGCCTCAAGAGAAGGAAGGAGGCCCGAGTGGCCTTCAGGACACTCTGGAGAAGAAAGCAAAGGGAGCTGAGCCAGATATCACGGTGCCCAACTCCAAGCAGAGGAGCAGGTGTCCTCTGGGGTCTATATCCAGCACATGAGCAGGAACCCAAGCACGGGCGGTTCTCAGCAAGAACCCGACCAGCGGGCAGCCAGAGGTACAGGCGGCTCCTAAGAAGGAGAAGTCTGCAGAATGGGGGGCGGGGGGTGTTACAGAAAGGACGGCTGGATAAAGCCGGGCAGAAAAAGGAGGAGAGGGCGGTGGAGAGGCGGGAGCAGGAGCTACTGCAAGACGCCGTGAAGTTTGGGGAGATTGTCCCGTAGCCACCAGAGCTGACTGCACAGCTGAGGAGCGACACAAGCAGAAACCAGCCTGGCAAGAAGCTGCTGATGCTGAAGATGCTTTTGAGCCGTGGCAGTGTGTTCCAGAAGCCTCAGGGCACCTCACTGGCCTGGCAGCTGACTGTGGAGCAGGAGCAGGCCGTGCAGGCCTATGAGGCCCTGAAGAAGCTGCGACAGCAGCAGGGGTGTCACCACCACAGCCACTGGGCCACACTTCCCAGAAGAAGCCTGAGGTGCCTCTGTGATGGAGAGACTCAGCAGCCTGGTACACCTGGAAACTGGCCAGGGCTGGTCACACCTGAGCCAAGGAGAGATGGCAGATCCTTTTCCGGACAGTGGCCCACACAGCAGCTCTCAATGTGGAGTCCAGATCTTGTCTATCGATTATTCCCCATAAGATTAGACTTTCTCAGTGACCACTGAGGGGGCTGTATCTCACTCAGGGTTACTTCTCAATAGATTGGGCCCAGTTTCTGAGCCTAGCTTCATTCTGTAGCAGAAGAGTCCAGGCTCAGGAAAGCCAGGGCTGCTTTGGGAAGAACCCGGTCCTAAAATCCTGACTCTGAACACCTGTTTATTACTGAGACTGCTGATGATGGTCAGTTTAGCATGAAGAAGCTCCTTCAGTGTCAGCCCAAGCAGGGGCCGGGTAGGGCGTCAGCAGGCCAGTGGGGCAGCGGCATATGCCAGGGTGAGGTTGGTCCTTAGACCGCCCATGGGTCTTCACAAGGAGCCAAGACCCTGGCTCACTTACTAGTGGGGCCCCAGGGGCAGGAGAACCCTAGCCCAGGTTGGTTGGGATAGACATGCTGCTAGAGGGTAGGAGCAGGTCTGTGACCCACCGAACAGGTCTCTGAAAAATGGGGTAAGCAGAGAGGCCAGGGATAGAGCCTCCGTGGGACTCTGGTTAGGCAGCAGGGCAGGTGAGGGCCGCCCCCTCAGAGGGCACTTGCCAAGGGCAGGGCCTTACTGGGTTCATCCACCAGTGCCAAAGGAGGGAGAACCCGACCCTCAGCACAAGGTGAATGAAAGCAGAGGTGTGACAGCTTTTGGGACCATAGACCTCCTCAGGATCCTGCTACCATGAAGGTGCTCCCAGAGGTCTCAGCAAATCCCAAGCCCACCAAGAGCACTGGAAAGCACTTGTAATCCCTCTCCCCAAGTTTACATTTTCCAGAGTGAAGTTCATGAAGATTTTTTCTATTTTTGAAATCAGGGCTGTTGGCCCCTGAAGGGATTTCCTGCCTTGTGACACTCGGTGGCTCACTCACCCGGGTGACTGGGATGAGCATAGCTGATGTGAGTTACACCTGGCGGCACTCAGGCTCTCACTCAGGCCGACTTCGAGTCAGGGCACTGTCAGGCCAGAGCACAGCCACTGTCAATGATGGTGCCTCTGTTCCAGAGGCCTTGTGATCTTCCGTCTGAAGCATACGATGGGCCGCCTCTGTGACTTGGATTAAGGGACTTTGCTTCTTCTGCCTCCTCTAAGCCTTCTGGTCATGTGGATATTGGTAGGCTCCTGTTCTGATGCTCTGCAGTGCACCTGACCTGTCCTTTCCTATGCCTTGTGTAGCACGACCGCACGGCACCTGGTGTTCCTTGCTCAGGGCCTTTTCTTTCTTTCTTCTTGTTTTCTTTTTTTGGAGACAGGGTCTTGCTGTGTAGTGCACCCTGCCTTTGAACTCCCTGTGTAACCCAAGCTGACCCTGAACTCTCACAGTGATCTTCCTACTTCAGCTTCCTGAATGCTGGAGTTACAGGTGTGTGTCACTATGCCCAGCATTTTTTTTAAAATTAGTGTATTTTATTAATATAAAACAGATTCATTTGGGGAACTTGGAAAAAAAAAAAGAATTCAAGAGGCTTTTTACCCACTGGAAAGAGTGGGATCTGAGGCTGAAAAATGGGATGCTTCAGGCGGCTAAACAGATTTCCGGAACTGAGCAACCTGCAGGGCTTCGCTTATAAGCTCTACCTCTACTGTCGCACAGAACCTGAAATTAGTTTCCTCCCAGTGTTTTGTCTGCTAATAACCATTCCTGTAACATGGTTACCATGGGCAGTGGACGTCACGGCAGGGCATCAGTGTGTTGCCAGTGGGGCCTCCTGCTGAGGAGAGGTGCAGACAAACGCCACAGTGCTCTCTCTGCCCCTTTGCTGTCTTCTCCATGCAAGTCTGGCTGGCGGCAGGAGAGGAGAGGGTGGAGACAGATGCGGCGCCTGCGACTACCTCCCTGTCCCGGAAGCGATGGGCAGGTTCCACACAGCCTTTCTCTTGCCAGCCTCACCTGCTGCCTCTCCCCCGCCTGTCACTTTGTTTCCATGGTAATTCCCTGCACAGAGCAGGTTTTTTCACGCTGCTGTGCCTCTGTACACATCGCTCCATCTGTCTCCGCTGCCCTTTGCCCTGTCCCTTTGCAGTCTTGCTTATCCTTCCAAACCCAGCTCACATGCTCCACAGTTTGCAAACTCTGCTTTCCTTGCCAGCTGCAGCATCCCCCCAGCTTTCCTCTCTGTTATTGCTGAATGCTTCTGTTATTGCACTGATCACACAGAAATCAATGATTCATGCAGCAGTCTGCCTTCCACTGTTCAGTTAGCACCCTGAGGACAGAGGTGGCTCACGGTCCACTTCTGTCTCCCAGCATCCAACTCAAAGCCTAAACAAGTGGTGGGGCATCATGCACGGCTTGTGAAAAAGGTTCTCAGGCTTTTCACCGAGATGCAGATCTGCTGTTTATGGGACAGTTTCAAGTGACAGCTCTAGCTTTTTAAAACCCATACCTGATGAATATACCTGTTTCTGCACAAAATTCTTTTTATGACATCCTAGGATATGTACCAGAGATTTACTTTTTGGCAAGTACCTAATGTGAACTTCACTCATACCAACTATCCACACAGCATATCAGAAACACCCCAAGCAACATTCTTCAGCTGCTTCAAGCCCAGGGAAGTGCATAAAAAGCAATTCAACTGTTGGATAAGGCTCTCTTGGTTCCTCTTCTACCAAGGTCTCAGAACCGAGTGAAGCTATTCTAAAGCCCTTTCAAAATTGTCTTATCGGTGATACACTGGAGATTCATTTCACAGAGTCCTGCTGAAGGAAGGATTGCACTTGACGTACACATTTATGTGTGTAACAGGAGAACCTGAGGGGAAAACATATGTGTTTATTGAGTCCAATTTTTAAAGTATACCCTAATCATATTTCCTTGAAATAAACTGTAATGTCCAATTTCAAATGCTGCTTACACATAATGCAAATCTTCACACTGCCGGTAATGTTGGAAGGCTGCCTTTCACGCTGAAGTTCACCACAAGCAACACTCCACCTACCACAGACGAGCCTGTCTGGGACTGTATCACGAGCCTGGACTTGAGAAAAGAATGGCCAAAATGGTAACACAATGAAGGAAAATGACTTCATTAAATCCAGTCCTACTAGATTATTCAACTTTATGCCATTTCACATAGGCTTGGTGCCTAAAAAATTACTATTCCATAAACACTTACTTGGTGAAGTACAGGTGCAAGGCACGGAGCTGGTTGATGAGGAGAAGCATAAAGAGATGCATGGGCTGGGGATATAGCTCAGTGGAGTATGCGCCTGCCTGGCAAGCACAAGGTCCTGAGTTCAATCCCCAGTACCGCAAAAAAAAAACCAAAACATAAAGAGATGCATCCCTGATGTCAAGAAGCTCACCAGACATAGGGACATCTGGTGCCTCATGACAAACTCCAGCATAAGCCAAGGGAAGGAGAGATTTGTGGGGACAAGTTCAGAAGCTTTGCGGAAGGGGTGACATTTGAGGCTTGGAGAATGCCAAGTAGCAGTGGGAGAGAATGTCCTTCTAGAAAATGGGAATGTGGTGCGCCAGGTATAGAGCCGGCTATGTGCAAGATCCCCTCAGTGATGGAGGCAATGTCAGGTCATTAGGTGCTTTGAGACAGGTGACTAGGAGGGAGATAAGACTCAAAATATAGCTCAGGAGATAGCTAAGAGATTTGAATGCTTCCCTAACGGATTTTAGTCAGAGGGCACTCAGGGACCCTGTAAGCATTTAGGCCAGGATCTCCATTGCTGGATTTGTGCTTGGGGTCAGTTATTCTGGAGGGCAGGTATCATAAAGTGTGTTTAAAGATAGTTTGAGGGTGGAAGTCTCTCTTTGTGTTTGTAGCTTTTCTTCTTTAAACCAAACTGACTAGACTTTAT
The DNA here is from genome assembly GCA_004027595.1 of Dinomys branickii. Classification (NCBI taxonomy): domain Eukaryota; kingdom Metazoa; phylum Chordata; class Mammalia; order Rodentia; family Dinomyidae; genus Dinomys; species Dinomys branickii. The sequence continues at coordinate 20,446 of PVLD010017422.1, read as the reverse complement.
GATATGTTACACATCAACAAGTAGCAGTTGTGGATCCACACCCTTCTCTCCGAGGGTAGGCTTTCCAGCTCAGTGAAATTATTCCCTCTCCTGTCTGCATTAACAAGATAACCCCTACAATTATAATACAAGTTGCTTCTTGTGTACAACTGACTTAAGATTTTTGACCTTTCCAGTAAAAGTTGAATGTCTGCTATAAAATATTTACCCATGTCGCTTAAAATTGCAATGTGAGCTTTTATCTCAAAATATGTGAACTCTTTGATCTAGCAACTTCATGGGCAGGAATTTGGCCCCAGGAAATAGTTGGAGTGGCCTCAAAGATCATCTCTAAGTATATTTATCACTGTGTTGCATATAATAACTTTTTAAAAACTGAAAGCAGCCTACTTGCCCAACAGGAGTTTGGGTAAATAAGTTATACATCCACTTAAATACTTTGTAGGAAAATAATATGGGTAGATATAATAACATAACATTAAATTTAAGAATCAGATTATAAGATCATATTATTCCATTAAAAATTAATTAAAAATTCCTAAAGGAAGATCTCAAAGATACTTACCAAAATTCTAACAGTATCTTTGGCTGGCAAAGAAATTGTCATTTCTTCCTTTGTCCTTCCTTTGTCCCTCTTGAGCCCAGCCTGTCTCCCCCTGTATTAATCCCCTGTCCTCCCTATTGCTTTTGTCCTCCACACTCTACTAGCCCACCTGTGCCTCTTTTCCACACTACAGGTACACAAACTAATCAAGGTGTTCCAACAACCACACAGATTTCCGCAATCAAAGAACAACTCCATCCTCACCTACCAAATGTCCTCTTAAAACTCTCAACACTCATCCTTCAACTCAGATATGTAAAAGTGCTCTGACAGGATCTGACCCCATACTGAATTTTTTGCACCTATCACTATCTCTGTACCAACCTCCACCTGCGTACACTCCTGTCCCACTCACTCTTCAATCCTTCCCTCCACTTCTCCTGCCACACCACAGAGCAGCTGCTAATAATAATTGAACATAGACTACATAAAGTATTAATAAAAGGTGAAAGTGTTTTGCAAAGTCTATCTTACATAAATAATGGGTCAAGTATTTTGATGCCAGAAGTAATTCTTTCCTTAAAATATAAGGACAGTGTCCAAATCACTTAACTGAAGGGTTAAATACTACCTCTGGACATAGAAAGCTGAAAGCACATCACAGGAAGACAGACAAGCTCTTCCCATCCTAGTAGACCTCAACCCACACAACCAAAATTTTAAAAAATGGTGTGTGTGTGTGAGAAAACAGATACACATACACACAGGATTGTGGGAAAACAAAACAACAAGAGTCTCCCAGGGTCCCCCAGCTCTGCTATGGGAGATGAAGAAGGTACAAGCAGAGAGGAAAGCAAAAGCCAGGTAGTGGACCTCTACGAAAAGTTCAAAGAAGAGATGAAGAAACTTGGCACATTCCAAGAGAACATGATACAAAAGTTTATGGAGTAACCACTCAATCCCCAATGTGGGTTTGAGAAAACAAATAAAAATTGGAAGAGATGACCAAAATGGTTCAAAACACAATAACAAATTTACCGAAGACATAGACTCCATGGAAAGTATCACACAGAAATAGCAGAAACAAAAAAACTGTATAGAATTCATAAACTGCAAAAATAACTGATGTGAAAATAGTGTCTGAAATTGAGGACAAAATGGTAAATTATGACAGAGTACTCAGAAGAGCTACAAAATACATAAGAACAAAAATAAATCATCAGAGACTTCCCGGAAGATGGCGACCAGGTAGGCAGCAGAGAGAGAACCTCCCAGAGGATTACCACCCAGACAATGGAATATAGCAATATGAAGACAGAAGGGAGAGAGGTGTGTACCCTGAAACCAGGAAGGATCTGAAATGGGAACTGAAGCCCTAGGAAGGACCAAGCAAAACCTCTCCTGGAGGAAAGGATCGGAGGGCCGCCGCGGCACAGTCGGAGGGAGAAGAGATGGAGAAGGAGGAAGCCACTGCTTCCAACACACCCTTGGCCCACGCCCTCGTTCCAGCAATCGCAGCTTCAGCTTCAGAGACCCACGCTCATGTAAGCCTCCCGACTCGGCCAGGGGAGAGCAGAGTTCCAAGAGCTGGTCCGGGTCTGGAGAGAGGAGGGTGCAGCCAGGAAAAGAGGCAATGGTGGTTGGGAACTGTTGTCAAATCCAGTGTGAGGATGAGAGGTTGCAACAGCCATTGAAGCGGAGTCCCCACCCTGCAGCAACCTTTCTAATCAGCACCTGGAGGCAAGGTGGAGCCAGAGCAGCCAGTACACAGCCCACCACACCCAGCTCTGTGCCTACCTGTGGCCTCCTGCCTCTCCACTGTGTGGGCGGCTGCCAGTGGGGAGCAGTGGGGTGCATTGGCAGTGACATCAGAGCCACAGCAACTCCCAGGTATCCAGCCAAGGAACAAATGGGAACTGGAGCACAACAGCAAGACAGAGCTGCAGATGGAGGTGGATCGCACGGCCCCACACCCTTCTCACTCCAACATCAAGCAGGAAGCATGAACTGAGTTACTGGGCTTCAGCTCCCACCCTGAACGCCCTCTGTGAGCATCTTCAGCCTCAGCGGCCTGCGTAATCACCACCTGTTCCTGACAGCAATGGGACGAGTCCACAGGCTTCAGGACTCACCCCAAACTACTAATACGAGCAACAAGAGTGTCTCCATACTGTTTGCATATATGAACCTTGTATGAACCCATGGCGACCGGGTAGGCAGCAGAGAGAGAACCTCCCGGAGGAATGCCACTCAGACATAGGAATATAGCAACATGTGAAGGACAGAAAGGAAAGAGGTGGATATCCTGAACTCGAGAAGGATCTGAAATGGGAACTGAAACCCTTGGAAAGACTAAGCAAAACCTCCTCTGGAGGAGGGGATCGGAGATCTGCCATGGCGCAGTCGGAGGGAGAGGAGACAGAGAGGGAGGAGGTCGCCGCTCCAAGCACACCCTTGGCCCACGCCCTCGTTTTGGCATTCGTAGCTTCAGCTTCGGAGATCCATTGCCCAGCTTCAAGGGGTGGGGAACAGTAATGCTGGAGATCAGGAGGAGGTGGGAGGAGAAGAAAGGGCCTCTGGCATCAAAGCAACAGGACAGAGCCAAAAGGGTCACAGAGGGTGCCCCGATGGGGGCGCGTGCCCCGCAGCTGCTCGCTGAGGGCCCTGCAGCTGCTCCGCAGTGGGCCCCGCGGCTACTCCACAGTGGGCCCTGCAGCTGCGCCGCTGTGGCTGCTCCACAGTGGGCCCTGTGGCGGCTCCGCTGTGGGCCCCGCAGCTGTGCCACAGTGGGCCCCGATGCTGCTCTGCAGTGGGCCCCGCAGCTGCTCTGCTGTGGGTCCCCGGCTGTTCCGCTGCTGCTCCACAGTGGGCCCGGTGGCTGCTCCACTGAGGGCCCCGCTCAGGGCACCTCATGGACTGGACCCGCCCCCACCCATAGCACGACGACAGGGTGGAGCCGGGCGGTCCACTGTGAGCATATGTGCTTTCCCACCTCCAACCATGGCAGTTTGTGTACACCCATGTATGTTATAGTATAGTCTGAGGCAGCTATATCTCTTCCCAAGGCGAGAGTCCAAGGATATAGATAAACCCAGGAGTACAGTTATTATCACAGTGAAGATGAATGATTGAGTGGTAGGGCAACAGAGATGAGGGAGGAGAAAAATCGAATGATCAAATGGGCCATCATCTGTGTAACTGAGTAACAAAGGTGAAGGTAACATTATGTAGGACAGCATCCAGAGCTAATTCCCTTCTATGTTCTCTATAATTCTGTATTTCCTCAATCGTTTTTGTATTAACAGAAGTGAAGATAACTTTATATTATACAGCATCCAGTGCAAATTCCCTACTATCTTCTCTATAA
>PVLD010017422.1:0-16435 GCA_004027595.1 Dinomys branickii | reverse complement strand
GTACTATATTCTGTATAACTTTGTATTTTCTGTATTGTTTATGGCTTTTCTGGTTAAAAAAAAAAAAATCATCAGCACCTACTAGAAAACACAAAGAAGACCAAACTACAGCTAATTGAGTTAGAAAAAACTATTACACAGAGAGATTCATTAATTTGTTTACAGAAATCATAATAGAAATTTTCCCAAATATGAGAAAAAAGCTCAACATACAAGTAAATGAGGCTTCCAGAACACCAAACAGTAAAAAAGGAGCTCATCAAGACATATCATAATTGAATTACAGATGTCCAACAACAAATAATAATGTAAAAAGCAGTCAGAAAAAAACCAAAAAATCACATATAAAGGTAAACCCATTAGAAATTGCAGCAGACTTCTCAACACAAACTGCAAAGGCCAGAAGAGCTTGGAGTGAAATATTTCAAGCCCTAAAAGCAAAAAACTTCCAACTCTAGTTAGCATATCCAGCAAAACTTTCCTCCAAAATAGGTGGAGAAAGAAAGAAAGAAAGAGAAAGAAGAAAGAAAAAAGAAAAAGAAAGAAAGAAAGAGAAGGAAGGAAGGAAGGAAGGAAGGAAGGAAGGAAGGAAGGAAGGAAGGAAGGAAGGAAGGAAGGAAGGAAGAAAAGAAACAGGCAGGAAAAGTAAAGCAAAAGGACTCACCAGCAGGAAAAGCATGCAATGGTAGTAATTAATCAATACCTGTCAGTAATGTTTCTCAATGTTAATGGCCTCAACTTTCAGTTAAAATACACAGATTGTCAGACTGGATAAAAAAGCAGATTTCAACAATCTGTTGCATTCAAACAACTCATCTAACCCCAAAAGTTATTCATAGACTAAAATATCAAAGGATGGAAAAAGGACTCCAAAACAAGCAGGGGTAGCAATTTAAATCTCAGATAATGTAAATTTTAGGCTAAAACTGATCAGAAGACACAAATAAGGTCACTACATACTAGTTATGGGAACAATCCGAGAAGAAATGATAAGGTGTATAAACATTTATACCCAGTAACAGACCACCCATCTTCATAAAACAAATACTGCTGAATTTAAATGATCAAATAAATACTAACACAATCATAGTATGGGACCTTAATACCCCACTTTGACAAAGAGATCAATTAAACAAAAAAAATCAGTTAAAAAATCAGAACTATACCCTTGAAGATACGGACTTAGTAGACATCCTTCAAGTAGTCCATCTTACTACAATAGAGTATACATTCTCTTCTGCAGCACATGGTACTTTCTCCAAAATAGATCACATACTAGTTTGCAAATGCTACTTACATAAATATAAAAGAATCTCACATACTAGTTCACAAGTGCTACTTAAATATAAAAGAATCAACATCACCCATGTTTACTATCAGACCACTGTGCAATAAACATAGACATCAACCAGAGAAGCAACTACAGAAAATTTAGAAGCACTTGAAAACTTCATTGGAATCAATGTTCATATTAGGAAAATGGAGCAAACTCAAATAATAATCTAATGATAAATCTTAAGATACTTGAGAAACAATGATAATCCAAGCCCAAACGGAAATTAAGGAGAGAAATCACAAGGATTGGAGTGGAAATTAAGGAAATCGAGACTAAAAAGCAATACAAGGGTCAACATATCAAAGAACTGCTTCTTTGAAAGAATAAACAAAATAACAAAAATAAACCCTTTGCTAAACTTATCAAGAAAATGAGAGAAAAGACTAATATCAATGCAATGAGACAGGAAAAATGCACAATTAAAAGACACTATTGAAGATAGTTAATAACTACTACTAAACAATTGTATTCCCACAAATTAGAAAATCTTAAGAAATGGACAGATTTCTAGACTCACATAAATTATCAGACCTAACCCAAGAAGTAACAAAAGTCCTGAGCAACCCAATAATAAAGAAAAAAATTGAGACAATAATAAAAAACCTACCAATGGAAAAAACTCCAGGACCCAATGGATTCACTGCTGAACTGTACAAAATATTTAAGGTTATTATATGGCCAATATTCTTCCACCTCTTCAATAAAATTGAAAGAAATGAAGTGCTTCCAGACTTATTTATGGAAGCCAGCATCACTCTAATTTCATAACCAGACAAACCCCTACTAAAAATGAAAACTGTAGGCCAGTCTCTTCAATGAACCTAGATGTACAAACCTCATCAAAATATTAGCAAATAGAATGCAGCACATCATCAAAAATATCATACATTATGACCAAACAGGTTTTACCCCAGAGATGCAAGGGTGATTCAACATATGCAAATCAATAAATGTAACACACTACGTGAACAGAAGTAAAGACAAAAACCACATAATCACACCAATAGGTGCAGAAAAGTCTTTTGACAAAATCCAACACACCTTCATGATATGAACCCTGAAAAAGTATGTATAGAAGGACCATACCTGAATTTGATCAAAGTTGTTTATGACAAACAATTAGCCAATGTCATGTTAAATGGGAAAAGCTGGAAATATGTCCTTTAAACTCAGGAATAAGACGAGGATAACCACTATCACTACTTGCATTCAGTGTAATATTTGAAACAGCCAAAATAATCAGGCAAGAGAAACAAATAAAAGGGATACACATGGGAAAGAAGGAACTCAAATTATCTTTATTTGCAGATGATGGTACTTTACATAGCAGACCCAAAGAATTTCTCCCAAAAACTCAGAATAACCAACATCAGCAATGTAACAGGATACAAAATCAATGCACACAAATCAATAGCATTTGTGTACACTAATAATGAACTTAATGAGAAAGAAATTATGAAAACAATATCATTCACAGTAGCATCAATAAAATTTAAAAACCTAAGAATTAACCTAGCCGAGGAAATGAAAGACCTCTACAAAGAATAGTACAGTACTCTTTACAAAGAAGATTGAAGAGGACATTTAAAAAATGGGTAGATGTCTCCTGATCCTGGATAGGCTATACTCCCAAAACTGTTATACTGATTCAATGCAATCCCAATCAAAATACCAACTGCATTCTTCACAGGACTTGAGAAAACAGTCCTAAAATTTACAGAACCAGAAGAGACCTAGAATAGCAAATGCAATGTTAGGCAACAAGGATAAAGCAGGAGATATCATAAGACGTGACTTCAAACTATACTACCAAGCAATAGTAATAAAAATAGCATGGTCCTGACATAAAACCAGACATGTGGATTAATGGAACAGAATAGAGAATACAGAAATATCCAAGACACATTCAACTATTTGATCTTTGACAAAGGGACCAAAAACATACATTGGAAGAAAGATAGCCTGTTTGACAAATAGTGCTGGGTAAACTTTCTATCTCTTTACAGAAGATTGAAGCTGGACCTATCTCTCTCTCCATGTAATAAATTAAAATCAAAATACATCAAAGACCTCAACATCAAAACAGAAACATTGAGCCTACTGAAAGATAAAATGGATAAAACACTTGAAGGCATAGGTGTTGACAAGAGCTTTCTAAATAACTCCAATGGGACAAGAATCAACAAATGAGATTACAGCAAAGGAATCAATTAGTAGAATGAAGAGGAAATGGGGAAAATTTCACCAGATATTCTTCAGACAGGACTAATATCTAAAATATATGAGCTATGTCTAAAATATATAAAGGACTCAAAAAATCACCTAAAGCAAAAGACCCAATTAAGAAATGAATAGATATTTCTCAGAAGAAGTAGAAAGAACCAACAAACATGAAAAAATTTGTACATCTCTGGCCATTAGAGAAATACAAATTAAAACAGTGCTAAGATTTCATCTTCCATCAGAAAGTATGGAAATCATCAAGAAATCAAATAATAACAAATATTGATGGGGCTGCAGTGAAAAAGGAACCCTCTTACATTGTTGGTGGGCCTACAAACTAGTACAACCAGTATGGAAATCAGGATGGAGACTTCTCAAAGAGCTAAAATTAGAAATTCCATATGACCCAGCTATTCCCCATCTAGGTATCTTTCCCGAAGAGCTAAAGACAACATACTACAACAATGCATGCATACAACATGTATAATAGTATAATTCATGATAGCTAAATCCTTGAACCATCCCATATGCCCATCAATAGACAAATGGATACAGAGAATGTGGTATCTATACATAATGGAATACTGCTTGGCTGTAAAGAAGGATAACTTCAAAACATTTGTAGGAAAATGGATGTACCTGGAAAACATAACACTGAGTGAGATAAATCAGACACATAAGCATAAATACCATATGGTATCTCTCATTTGAGTAAGGCAAAGAAAAAAGCAAATTAAGGATGGCTAGAAGAGGGCAAGGGGATAGATCTCTTGTAAGTGGAAAGGGGCCCAGGAAACTGAGGGGAGGGGGAGGGAAGGATAAGTAAGAACGTTTAAGATATACCATGTACAGGTAATAAATACCCACGACGAATGGAAACAGTATATGTCATAAACCTGAGCCTACAGAGGTCCCCAGTGGTGAACAAGTCTCCAACACCACGACTGGTTTGTCTGGCACGCAGGCCCTGCCTGGCCTTGGCCCACTGGCCTTGTTGTTTTTGCTCCTGCTCAGTCCCAGCTCAGTCCTCTGCATCTCCTTTCACCTGCCCATTAATTCTCACAAGTGTCTCCACAAGGATGTCCACAAGGACCTACTAGCAACGGGCGCGTATGAGATCACTGAGCAGTCTGGGGGCACCAGCAGCCGGCAGACCGCCTTGGGTTCACAGAGTCTGCTGGTGATATTCTGTACTGCAAGGAGGATGCATCCAGGGGAAATTCGCCTTTGCCTCTGAAGATTGTGACATGTTTGGAGTGTATTTTGAGAGCAGAGGCACAGGGCGGACGCCTGACCAACTCGTAATCCTAGACATGAAACATGGAGTAGAGGCGAGAAATTACAAGGAGACTGGAAAAGTGGAGAAGCTCAAACCACTAGAGGTGGAGCTCCGACGCTTAGGAGACCTTTCTGAATCCAGCGACACCAATTTTTCCGAGGTGAAGAATCGAGAAGAGGAGATGCCCAACACCAGTGAGTGAACGAACGTCTGGGTCCTGCGCTTCAGCATCTTCTCCATGTCCTACCTCATCGCACTAGCCACTGGGCAGATCTACCTGCGTTGCTTCTTCAAGGCCAACAAATTGAGTAACGTGGCACAATCCCCTCCCCACTGGAATCCAACCAACCGAGTGTCCGCTGGCACGTGCCTGTCCCAGGGCCTCCTACCTACAGCACCACCGAGGCACATTGGCACTTTCCTGCCGGAACTTATCTCCTGGTGTGGGAGGACACCACTTGCACCCAAAAGTCAGTAAGAGACTTCTTTTACCTTGGTAGGATTTGAATTGGTTTTGCAACAACAGGACTATTATTAGAGTCACCTGAGAAAGAGAGGTTACCTAGGTAATGCCAAAGCCAGCGTTCGGCCTGGGTCCTCACGCGATCAGTGTGGACTGTTGGCTTTCCTCCTCCCACTTGCGTGCCAGCATGGGCTTCCACGCTAGCTCTTTTACTAAGGTTTGTACGACCACGTTGAACTTGTTCATTGTCACCCTTGGGTTTTCTTCTGAAAACACCCTGGACTTTGTTTTCACCTTAGCTGAAGTGTTCACATAGCTTCTGGTGATACTTTTCATAATTTTATGTCTCTTAAAAGAGTCATGGATGTGACACCTCATAAAAGGCAGATTTGAACTGCAGATACACTCTTAACAAAGATCTCATTTTTGATTTAAAACATTTGTTCTGAGCTGCTTGAGCTTTATTCATGTGTGTACACTTAGTTCTATGCAATGCCATCATGTGTAGATCCATATGACCATGACAAGAGACAGTACAACTCCATCACACACCCTCATGCCGCCTCTTACAGCCACAGTCATCCCCCACAGCAGCCCTCCCCCAACCTCTAGCAACTTTGACTCTATAATTTTGTCATTTAGAAAAAGTTACACAAGTAGAGTCATACAGAGCATGACCTTTTGAGACTGACATTTTTCATTCAGCCTAATTCCCATGAAATTCATCCAAGCTGTGGCACATATTGATACTTTGTTCCTTTTTATTGCTGAGTAGTATTCCATGGTTGCAGGTGTACTGAACCTTAACCATCTACCCACTGAAGGACATATAGTTTGTTTTCAGTTTGGGGTCATTCCTAATAAAGCTTTTGTGACCATTTGTGTATAGATTTTATATAAACATAAATTTTCATTTCTCTGGGGTAAAGGCCCAAAAGGGTAGCTGCTGCGTTGTGTGGTAAGCATGTTTATTTTTGTACAAAACTTCCCTATTCTTGCTTTAGAGTAGTTTGTACCATTTTACCTTTCCACTGCAGTGTGTCACTGATCCAGTTTCTCCTCATTCTTAGCAGCCTTTTGTATTACTACAGTTAAAGTGAGTGTAATATCATGGTTTAATTTGCATTTTCCTAATGATCAATGATATTGAACATCTCTTCATGGGTTTGTTCCCATCTGTATATTCTCTTCTATGAAAAAGAAAAACCTGAGCTAAGAATGAACATGAAGAAGACTGATTTAGAGGTGGAAAATGGGATGGAAAGGGAAAGGGGACTTTTAAAAAAGAAACCACTGTGTTATGTACACATGCCTATTCCCCAAGACAAATGTAAACTTTGTTTACTTAAAACTTATACTGATAAAATAACAATGAAATTTTTAAAAGAAAACTGATAGCTGTACTTTTTATCATATTTTTAATCTATTTTAATTAATGTTTACAAGACATAATAAATATATTTAATAACTTTATTTCCATTTGTACCCCAAGCACCTTACACTGTGCCTGCAACCAGGAGGAGAGTCAGTGAAGCAAGTGGAATGTGAAGGGCCAGTGAAAAGTCTCCATTTCTACCGAGGAGAGACTTAACCCTTACTCAGCTCTGACTGCCTGTCGTGCACATTGTTTTTCTCATTTAGCTGTATACCTCAGAGACTGTCGCATATGAGAATGAGCATCTCTATTTTGTCCTGTTTAATGACTGCATTCTATTCTATTCTGACTCATGTTTTCTACGCTTATAAATCCTGGCTCTCATTGTTTCTTAAATAATTGGTTTAATCTAGTTATTCATAGAAATGTGGATTTCTTTTTACGAAGTCATTTTTCTCTCCTACCCTTTTACACATTCATTTTCTGAATCAGGTGACAATTTCTTTTACATTAGCACAGATGAGCGTGACCATTGAACCTGTCTGTTCCAGTCCAGGTGCTATGATTAGCTGATTCATACTTGGTGTTAGAATGACTGTTGGAACAACCCTTTCTATAGCATGTAGGAAGCTGTCCAACTCAAACATGGATTACTTTGGTGATTGCAAAACTCATTTGCCGGAAAAGAGTAGTGGGAACTCTGTTATTCACCACTGTGCAGCTGAGATACAGGTGAGATGTACATGTTTTTAGTTTCCATGTGGTTTGTCTCCCATATTATTATTTCTAAAAATTAGTACAAGCACGTATAAAAGTTTGAATGGCCCAAAAGACGATGTCTTCCTTCATGCTTCATGCTTCTTTGTAGAGATGTGCAAAGCAAATACGAGCACACGTACTTATCTCCGTATCTTCCTTTTCCCGTTTATACAAATGATAAGGTCAATGTACCTGTTGTGCAAGTTGTTTTTCTCATTTAGCTGTATGTCTCAGAGACTGTTACAAGTAGTTCTATTCTGTTCTTTTTGCTGACTGTATCCCTACTCTGTGATATAAGGATATACCACAACTAGCTTGACCATTCCTCTGCTCATGGACATTTAACCGGTACAGTCTTTTGCTACTTCACAGAAAAGGGCTTTCTGTTCCAACAGTGTTGACCTTCCCAGAGGAACGTCCCAAAGAGTAAACAAAAGTAACAAAACTCGGAAGTCCTAGAATGCCATGTGAAAACAGGGGTCTCATTCGCCACGTCATTTACCATGGTTTTCCTGGTAAATGGGCATCTGCCTCACACTCTGTTTCTCCTGCTGGACGGTAAGGGGAAGGGCTTGACGTTCTCGCCTTTCATCATTATCAAATCCAAGTTCTGGAAACTTCCTGCTGCCCAGGCCAGACCCCAAGGTTCTGGATCCAACATGGCTTTACTGAACTGCTCTCCTAGGTACCCAGCTGACCAAAGCATAACAATCATGATTTGTATCAAGTGACAGGCTCAGTGGGCCGGACCTGGGAAGACTTCTAGCCCAGTGGCTGTGGGAGTCATCAAAGTGGGTGGGGGAGCAGCATTGGGTCCACTGTACTTCCCTCAGGAGGGGAAGTTGGGAAGCTGCCACCTCAGTCACAAAAGCAGCTTAGAGTTGGAGACTTTGACCTTCTTTGGGGCCATGTCCTAAGAGTCTTTCTTCTGGGATCTTGCTCAACCCCCCACCAGGTGGTTTATATATTTCATAGCGGAGTCCCAGACTATACATATGTACCTTGTAAGCACTGGGAATACTTAGCAAAAAGAGAAAAGTAACTCATACAACGAGGGGCATGTCTGAGGAGTGCGTGACAAGCAGTGGGCACAGTCCTTCCTAAAACCAGCAGTGCTTGTTGGTTGAAACCTTTGCAAAGACTGGACAAGTAACTGTGAGAGTTTACCAAAAAAACAAAACCTTTGTTCCTAGTGATGGTGTGAAAGTGGCCATAGAAGAAAGTGGGAAATTCCAGAATAATTCTCTTCAGTGCTGCTCATACCTATGTGTTTGGATCTGCACTTCGTGTTTTATTTGAGGGATTCTCAGTGTTACTGTTGACTGTATGAATTTCATCTTTACAAACTAACCTCTGAACTTAATTCTCTCAGATGTGAACCCCACTGTATCTCACCTGAACTGGCGTACAGCTCACAGTGGTAAAGTAGCCTGCCAAAATTCACAAGCCAAGAAAGAAATGGCAAGGCTAGAACACAAACCCATGTTGTCAGCAGGCCTAAGTGCATAAACACCATGCTTAACTGCATCATTGTTTACAACTCTCTCATCTACATTCCTGAGAGCATGGTATGCCTCTGGTGTGACTAATGGATTGGCTTGCCCAGAACTAAGGTACCCCCAGGATTTCCAGTTTAAAAACAAAGACAGGCCCAGGCAAACTGTGATGGTCCATTAACCTTCTGAGGTTTTGAAAAGCTTGAGACACACTATGTGACCAGTTTATGTCATTAATTCTTCTATTCTGAATCCTTTCTCTGATATTCTGCCACTGGATCTCTTCCTGAGTTATTGGCTTGGGAATAGTGCTTTGAAATTTAAATAGTGTTTTGGGGTAAAGTCCCCTAAACCTAAGACGAGTCCTTACTGAAGTCTTGAACACTATTAAAATGAAGACTCCAGTGTAAGTAATTACTGGCCGACTCGTGTGCTTTATAAAACCATTTTCACTATTCGCTGGAGTTATGAGCTGTGACAAGACGAATGAGTGCCGTGAGGGCAAGTTGCCCTGACGTAGCTTTCCCTGTGAGAGGAGGAACTGAGGCAGGCAAGGAGATAGGTAGGGTGTTCTCTAGAGAAGTTCCACAAATGGCCATCATCAATAGCCAAGGGAATGCAAAGCAAAACTGCGAGATACTTCATGTGATTATAATTTCGAAAGGCAGACGATACTAAGTGAAGCTACAGAGGAGTTAGGGGCCCACGTGGTTATAAAATGATACAACCACTTTGTGAAATGGCTTAGCTGTCCCTAAGTGGTTAGACGTAGAGTGTGTGCTCCTTCCCAGCGAGCGGGGTATCGGGAAACTTGGTTAAGAACCTCAGAGTGAGCAACTGTTGCTGGAGGTCTATGAAAAAAATTAATAATATATTTTAAATGATTAAAAATTGTTTAAATGGTATCTGCTCTGCAACCATGTAAGCTCTTGTTTTCAACTTAGGCAGAATGACATTTCTACAAATTACTTCAAGTTAATGACATTTTACTTAGTTTTATAAGATTTTTAAAATATCACATGCACACGCACAGGGGTGGTCACGTGCAAAGCCATGATAAATGTAGGGCCAGAATCGCTGTGCCAGTCTTGGCTCTGTCTCTTTGCCTCTTTGTGTCTCATTTCCTCGCGGAATGGAAAAGTAATATCATCTGCTTCACAGTTGTTAAATTAAAACACTTACAGTAGTGTGCAGTGCTGTTTGCATTATTTTATTGTCTCCCCTTAGCCAAATTTGCATTGGGCCTGGAATAACAAATTAATCTCAACAGCTCAACGTCATTTGGCTGCACCCCCTTGGGAATTCATACTGTGAAAGAACCTGACCGTTAGAACATAGATAAGGTTAGCTGGTACTTTCGCAGTAGAACTCCAAGAAGGATGTCCGTGCCGACTGGATCAAGGAATGGAATGGATAAGTGAGGCTAAATCTGAGAACCATTTTTTAGGCAGGGAACAGTTTACAGAATCCCACAGACACTTTTTTCCAAGTTTACTTGAAAAGACAACCGTGTATCAGTCTGAAACTCCCTCATACCTCCACTGTTTGGGGAATGTGCCTCTTATGAGAATCATCTGGATACGTTGGTGTCACCGGCCTTGTAATGGGACAGGGGATGAAAATAATTGCTCCTATTAGAATCCATTTTTAAAGCTTAGATGTTAAAACTTTCACTCCTGTTACACACACGTGTGGTTTTTTGGAGATACAGGTACAAGAATGTTCAACTTATTAGCATTTCATTTTCAGTTCTGCTGAAACAAAATTCTCAACATGGCTGATTCATTTTAATATGGACAATAATTTCACTACCAATATGGACAGGGACGTGGGTAGTAAGTAAAAATGGAGAACATTTGATAACTGATTCCAACAAGAGCCCTAGAACTTCACTGCACTGAGCCCCTCTTAGTTCCTCATATTGAAGCGCACTTCAGGGCAGAACAACTCCTAAAGTCCTCCAGCCTTCTTTTCACTCTATAGTTTACTTACACTGACTATGGGGTCACACGGTTGTTTATGCTGCAGTTTTGAAATACTACTACCTAAATAATGCTACTTAAAGTGTAGAAATGATATTGGTTCATAACTCAGAATATGTGTGTCATGAATTTCTCCCAAAAATAATAGAGAATTCTATGTTCCTATTCCAAACTTCATAAAGATTGGCATGTCCTGAAAGGACCACACAAATAGAATTGTACGGAGTGCAGGTGTAGCGAGAACTGAGAGAATACTTTCCAAGAGGCAAAGTGATATTCTGGTTGAACCATTCAGTGGAATTGAGGTAGTCCAAGATCTGACCTATTGCTAGTGCTTACTAGCTTGTCCTGAAGGGAGAGGAAGGGACCGCATCAGGGCCCTTCGCTGAACTGAAACGTCAGTTTCAGGCTGCTCAGAGGTGGCGGTTAGAGTGACACTGAGAGCACAAGTCTGATCAAATCCCAGCTGAGCCCCTTTACACATGGGGCAAGGCAAACCTTGGGAAGTCATAAAATGGAGAGAACATGTTTAGTTTGCTATAGAGTATGTCAGCTATCTATAGCCTCATTAGAAACAGCGCATTTACACAACAAGCATCTCTAATCTTGCAGTCTTTCTAGATCAGGATTTCAGGTATCGCCCAGCTGAATGATTTTGCTTCAAGATCTCTCACGAAGCTTCAATCCAGGCATCAGCCAGGCTCAGGGATCAGATGCCTCACCTTGGTGACCTGTGTGTGATTTCTGAGGGGGCTCTGCTTCCAAGCTTGTTCTAGTGGCTGTTGGCGGGCCTCAGCTCATCACTGGCTCTTAGCTACAAGCATCAGTTCCTGCCCAGGAGCTCAGGACCTGGCCACTGACAGTCCTTACAGGAAGCCAGAGACTGCTTGGGAGAGGAAGGATGGTGGAAGTCAGTCTCCGTCTTCTTTAATCCAATCTTGAAAGTCGCGCCTCCTCACTTTCACAAAACTCCTGTGTACGGTAAGGAAAGAACTGAAGTTTGGTCACGCTGGGAAGAAGGAGCAGGGAGCTGGGAGCAGGAAGCTCTGTGTAGGGGAAGGAAAAGAAATCCTTTACCATCTCAGGCTTAGCGGCTGGGGCCTGGGCCTGGGCCCAGAAATTAAAATAACAAAGCACAGATTGATAAGATTAAAAAGTGTATTCCACCTGTATAAGAAAAGGAGTGGAGACTCTCACAGCAGCTGAGCCAGAGAGGTTTTACGCCATTTTAACAAAATAGTGATAAACTGTGGAGAAGTGGAAACAAGGAGAAGTGGCTTGGACTTCTTAGGATGGGAAGTTGTGAGTCGGTAAACATTAGAGAAACTAATAAAGCAAGTTTAACAAGACTTCTTTGTGCACTCATTCCAGTGGGGACTTGGTGCCTCCTGTGACAAGATTGCTTTTCCCTCTCTTGGAATGGAGAGCAGGAGGGGACCCCCTCCACCACAGAAATGTGCTACCTACCCGAAGGAAATGTATGCCCTACTTTTAGGCAGTTTCCCAGAAGCTAGCTGAAAGCTGCTTGTCTGATAACCCGAACATTTCACCATATTTATATATTTTGGAGTGTTTTCAAGTTGGGGGAAGATGCAAGTTATATCTATTTTATAGCTTTAAAATGTGAGTGAAGCCTGAGGCTTATAATAAAGTTTTCCACCCACCCTGAAGCCCTGAACTGTCACACGGGTGAAGGTAGCTCTGGGTCACACTGTGGATGCACTTCAGCTCTGGGATGCATTGAGTATCATTGCTCAGCACTGCACTGGGAACTTCAGCACATCCCTCCATACAGTGTCACATGGGTCCACAAGGGTGGTGACCGCGCATTCGTCCCGAGGAAGTCACCCAACTCAAATGATTTCAGTCAAAACAAGAGGCTGCATTTACTGTACTGCAATTGCTCATGTCATAGGCTCACAAGCAGGGCCTTAGGAAAACGTTGTTTTCTTTAAGAAGTCTGAGGCAGGGATAGGAATTCATCGTCAATAGACCTCCCCTAACTTTGTGTCCTCTGCGAGTTTTCTACATGAGAAGTGCTGTGCCCAGTAGCATCTCTGATCTTAGGTACAATGTTGGTTGCTTCCTGAGAAGGACTCTTGTGTATAGCTCCAACAGGGAAATCCTGGAAAGGACCTGGAAGTGGCCCTGGAGCTGTCCTATGCTGCCCTCAACTTGGTGCCTGTCTATGCCCTTAGCAACAGAAGCAGGGAGCTCCTATGAGGCACACCAACAGAGAGAATGCAGGTCCTCGGCCTCTAAGCCTAGAGGTCTTTGGGTATGTCCTGTATAGAATGCTCTAACAGAGCTATCCCACCCTGTACTATCGCCCAGAAAGTGCCGGAAGGTCTTTTGCAGATAAGAGCCTCGTCCCTGTGTGCTGATCTTGGAAGCAACCCAACCTCTTCCTCCACTGGCGTCTGATTCTGTTCTCTGGGTCGCTGGTTCTCAATGTTTGGCCTGAATTATGTATGTAAGGGAAAAGGGAATATAGTTTTACTAATAAAGTTTAGCAGAGTAATCAAACATAAGATAAATATATTAAAATCCATTGCATTCCTCTAAAGCAAAAACAATACCAGAGTAGTGTAGAAAACTCCATGTATAATTCCACAGGAATCCTTCAGTGTAAGGGTGAGACCTAAGAGACCTGAACAGAGACCATGTAGCAGAAAGGAAACTTGAACTCTTTATCCTCCCAGTTCATGTATAAGTATTTAACATTTTCAACCAGGAACTCTATACACTTTTGGGAAGAAGGGAAGGGGGCTTAATAAAATAATTCAGTAATTATCTGACCAATTTTGCATGTCTGTATCTGGGTTCATATATATACACTTCGAAGATATCAATCTATAAAGCAATAACCACTGTTGAGATCATGTCACCTTGTCTGTAGATCAGTTGTGATTGTAATATTTTTATGCTAATTTGTGTCTGTTTGTTAATATGTTTTTGTGCTTTTATTTTTTTAAAAATAAAAAAAATAATAATTCAGTAATTGTCTAAAAGGGCAAATAGGCCAAAAAATTCCAGATAATAAAATAAAACATTTTTTTACACGGGCTCCATGGTGAGTATAAGGATCATAGCCATTCAGTGATTCCAAGAGTAGCCCTCACAGCTAACATTATACATCATAGAGCAAATACCATGTAGAACCATGGATTTATTACTCAGTACAGAATGTTAGAAATAGGTTGTTCTGTAAGACAATATTTTTTAAGCGTTAGCTATTATTTACACTTAATCATTCCCCTATCTTTGCAAGACCATCTGGGTTTAGGATGGAAAATAGAAAATGTAGCTAGAGTCTTCCGGATTAGGCACCCTAAAAGTTAAAGTCCTTAGAGAAAAGAAAGAACTCAGATGAAACAAAGCATTTGGAGAAAAAACAGCCAGCCTGAGTAAAAGCCTGGAATTAGAACAAAGTGAGCTTGCAGAGGGATTCTGGGGTGAGTCAGAAATACGAGTTTTTACAAGCACTGCAAGGGATTTCTGTGCGTGTTAAAGTTGGAGAGCTGGTGAGCTAGCTTCTGGTTCCCTCGCAGCAATCCCCGAGGTTGTGACAGATTCTGCGGCAGGCCTCTGGCCCAGACAACACTAGATTAGGGGTTGAGGGGGTGGTAAAAGGAACCCAAGGAGCAGACCTTGCTTTAAAGCTTCTCATTTAATTGCAATGACAAGTGAAAGCTGGGAACTTTTAATTTCCTTTCTGATAACTCTATTAGATGTTTCACCACTGTAAAACATGAGAAATAAATTTTGAGAACAGTATCCAAGCTTATCTCCCCAACAAATACATTCTATCTCTTTCTACTCTACTAATTTTCAAAATATTCTGGAGAAAATTAAAGGCGTGGATGAGTTGCAGGACTTATATCTATGGTGGTGGCCTGCAGGGTATAGCCCCTGGACACCTGTGAGTACTGAGGATTCTGTACGCCATCCTACGGGTGCTGGATGAGAAACTCAGGTAGCCAGGTTGGGGCAGCAATCTGTAGGCTAATAAGCCCTTTAAGTGATTTGATCCAGCCTAACTTCTGATAACCAAAGATTCTCTTCAAGAGAAATTAAAAATAACTGATGCCCAGGCCCCCACCCCAGGTTTTCATTTAATCAGCATGGCACATGGTTCCTCTGATAGTTATATAGCAAAATTTGAGAACCTCTGGAGCTTCAGTGAATTTCCCCTGTCCAAAAGATAACTGTCTTTGTAAACTAAAAGTGAAGAAAAGAAAGAAAAGATATGCATGTGTCTGTTTTTAAATCAAGACAGCATAAGATTTCAAGAGTAGAGAATTTGAAAGTTCAAGCATAAATTTGTTTTAGTGGTGCTTATACTAGTTTTGGCCAATACCTGTATTTATATTTCTATTTAATAATTAATAGTTCTCTATAAGACTAAAAAAACCCTATGACTATAGTTGTATTTTTAGAATTTGATGATGAAAATATTATATGAAGATAAGAAAATAAACTTGATAATATTTTAAATGCATATAAATTTTATTCTTCACTGTAGCACCTATATACATTTGAGAAATAGTAACATATAGAAATATTACTTTTTCAGAAAATGTATAGAATTTTCATAAACTTATTGTTAGGAAGTGAAAGGCCCATACTCTGTTGACCAGTAAGAGTTTATACAATTTTTTATCCTAAAATAAACAGTATATTTCTATGATTTATAAAATTTACAAATCCTTCCAGAAGACTTAAATTTATAAAATCCTTCCAGAAGGGTCAGGACCCACTAATAAACTAAATTATGCCCAATGTAGTCCATTCTAATTCTTTACAAATTAACCATCCACTTACAGTCTCTCTAGTCCTCTAATAATCATTATATTGAATTTACTATTTCACATTTCTCAGTTACACTAGAAAATAAAGCACACTATATATTTTTTAAATTTCTGTTTTTCCATAGTTAAAGAAATATTTCTTTAACTGTAACTCTAATTTTAGGTCAAATGTCACAGTTTCTACCTTTCCTTCTTTTTCTCCCTCTCCCACTCCTTTTTACCCTCTTGTTTTCCTTCCTTCCCTGCTTCTTTCTTTCCTTCTTTTAAAATATAATTCTTGAGCCAGTTGTGGTGCCACACACCAACACTTGGGAGGCTGAGGCAGGAGGATCACAAGTTTGAGGCCAGCCTGTGCTAAATAGTGAATTCAAACCCACCCTGAACAATAAAGTGAGGCCCTGTCTCGAAACTCCCCCCAAAACAAACAAACAAATAAAATATAATTCTTAAAATCTAGTTAAGTTTAGACTTAAAATTTAAGTTCAATATTTTTCTAAGAAATTAAATGGGGAGATCCGGGGAAGATGGCGACCGGGTGAGCAGCAAGGGAGCGAACCTCCTTAATAAACACCACCAGCTCGAGACAGACTTGGTGAGCGTGAATGCCGGAACCTCGGCTGGGAAGTTTAAACTGGGCGTATTTCTCTGAGATGCCGGGGGAGATGTGGTAGGGCGGACCAGGCTGCCGGGGCGAGACTTGGGAAAGTCCCA
>PVLD010017421.1:0-41944 GCA_004027595.1 Dinomys branickii | reverse complement strand
GAAGTGAAGATAACTTTATATTATACAGCATCCAGTGCAAATTCCCTACTATCTTCTCTATAATTTGGTATTTCCTTTAATGTTTTTGTGTTAACTAATGTGAAGATAACTATGTAATACAACATCCAGTGCTAATTCCCTACTATATTCTGTATAACTTTGTATTTTCTGTGTTGTTTATGGCTTTTCTGGTTCATATATCTCCATTCTTTTGTGTTTAAAATAAAATTTAAAAAAACATTTTGTTATCATTTTAAATAATTTGGCTACGTGGCTTTTGATTTCCTCTCCCTCAATGCTCCTTGGACTGCTTTGGGGGATTTTGTTGCCTTTTCTTGTCATGTTTCTATTTTTGTTTGTTTTTTATGCTGATTCTTGTGGGTTGATTATAGTAGACAGTTTTGTTGCTAGTGTGGAGACCTCTTTGGCTAATGTCTATATTTCAGCAGTATTCACTAGGTATGGCTAACTGTTGGCTTTTGCCTCTGTCCCAGGATCCAGAGGCCTTTGCCTCTGTTCATTTGGGAAGGGAGATTTTACCACTGGTCCAGTACCGAGTTCTCTGAAAATATACTACAGTATTATTAGTGACACCTCTGTTCATTTGGGAAGGGAGATTTTACCACTTGTCCAGTACCAAGTTATCTGAAAATAGACTACAGTATTATTAGTGACACCAAAGCAAATCCAGATATTGTCATATAGAGAAAACCATTTTATAGCAACAACTATGTCATGCTGGCTATAGTAATAAGAAACGATAATAGCCACAAACACAAATGATTGACATAACCTAATAACCAATAACATACCAATATTAACCATAAAAAGGAATCTATGATCATAGTATAACCACTAAGACAAATCAAATATTGAGTGCAGCAAATATCTAGTAAATGAAAACTTTACCTTCACTAACAATAGAATAGTATTCAGCAGTAATAGCATATAGTTAACTATATATAGATTTATAAAGCTTAATGGTTATACTAGTGAGTTTAGAGTTTGTGGGGAATGGAAGCATGAAAAAAGTAAAATTTGAAAAATTAAGCATTGGAAGAGGACAAGGAGGTGATAAAATTGAAATAAATGATCCTGTTAAGGAGTAAAAGTAAATTAATAGTATTAAGTTAAAGTAACAGACAAAACACAAGAAAAAGTGAGAAAAAAGAAAAAATAGCACAAAATAAAAGATTAAAAAATCATCAGACAAACTGAAAGACAGAGCTAGAAAAGAAACAAAAGACAAAAGCAGGAAAAGAAAATGGGGGACTCTAAACACTACACACACACACACAGGAAAAACCAATAAAGCAGAAAAATGGGTCAAGAATTTCTATGTATTTCAAACTGAGTGGTTTCTTTCCAGGATCTACAGTCTTACAATATAGCAAGTCACAATCTTTTCCACCTTGCTTTTATAGCCTGTGGGTTTGTGAGGTGGTCCTCTTGTTTAAAGTATCCCTTTGTAAATCCCAGACAACAAGAACTGTCCAAGCTGAGGCACATTACTGTTCACAGTGCTTCAATAAGAAGCAGTCAGAACAGTGGTTTCTGCTGGGTGTAGTCAGTGAGACAGGGTTTCAAGCAGAACACTGGACTCAGCATCATCACTTTCAGTTCCAGCTTCTTGGGCCAGAGATATAGCTCAGCAGCACAGGGCTCACCTGGCAAGTGTAAAATCTTGAGTTTGATTCCTAGCATAAAAAAAAAAAAAAAAAAAAAAGAAAGTCTTCGAAAGTCACAGATCCATCTCTTTCTGAGAACCACAGCCATTGGTCCTGGCCTCCCACCACGGAATGTGGACCCCATGTCCTTCCTGGCCTGAGCTTGAACTCAAAGGGCTCTATGTTTAGCTCTCACCTATACCATCTGTCTCTTGTGTTTTTCTCACCCAGTCACTGTGGTAGGTTAACACTGAAGCCCCGGAGTGAAGCTGTAATAGAGGTGTTCTGTGGCTCAGTCCCACAGGATTAGTTGTTTCCCAAAATGACACCTGATTAAAATCTCTCTGGCAGTATGGTGGGTGCAGCACTGGATTTCTTCAGTTGTATCCCACAGTGAAAAAGTTACTCTCAGGATAAAACCCCATGCTGTTTTTATAGTTTACATCTGTGAGATTTCTTGGGGGTAGTACTGCTGCCCTATCCATGATTTCTCCTGAAGCTGCTGACTGGGGTATCTCTTCTCTTCTAGGGTGCTGGCCCTCATCCTGATCAGGTCAGTCATTTTGTAGCTGCCTCTTTGTTCTTGTGTTGAGGGAAACCAAGATGCAGAGCCAGCTAAGAGTTGTCATTTTGTTGTGGCTGCAGGCATGGAGTCCACGGCTCTGGATTTGTTCTTTTGCATGTGTGTAACCAGTTTTCCCAGCACCATTTGTTAAACATTCTATTTTTCCTCCAGTATATGCTTTTGGCACCTTTGTCAAAAATCTTTTTCTTTTCTTTCTTTTTTTTTTTTTTTTTAGGTACTGGGAATTGAACTCAGGACCTTGTGCTTACCAGGAAGGTACTTGTGCCTCTGAGCTGTATCTCCGGCCCTCAATAATTATTTGATTGAATTTCTCTATGGTTGTTTTTGTTTTCTCTCTTCTGTTCAATTAATTCACACATCAGTTTTTGTTGCAGTACCATGTAATTTTTTTTTAAATCAGTGTAGCTTTGTAATATATCTTGAAATTCAGAATTGTAATGCCTTCTGCTTTGCTTTTGTTAATCAGGATTGCTTTTGCTAATCTGAGTCTCTTCTGGTTCCAAATGAATTTTAGGATAGTTTTAAAAAATTTTCTGAGGACTATTGTTGTGATTTTTATTGGGATTACACTAAATTCATAGTCTTGGTAGTATGGCCATTTTTACATATTAGTTCTGCTTGTCTAGGAACAGGGGATATCCCTCCGCTTTTTGATGTCCTCTTTGACCTCCCTCTACAGAGTGCTATAGCTTTCATTATAGAGGTCTTTCATTTCCTTGGTTAGGTTAGTTCCAAAATTAAGTCCTTTTCTTGAAGCTATTGTGAATTGTGTTGTTTTTCTTGTTTCTTTCTCAATGAGTTTATTAGTGTATAGATAAGCACTTGGTTTTTCTGTGTTGATTTTGTATCCTGCTACATTTCTGTATTTTGGTTATTAGTTTTAGGAGATCTTTGCAGAATTTTTTTGGCTTTCAATCTGAAGAACCATGCCATTTGTAAATAATGCTAGTTTTACTTCTTCCTTTCTCATATGTATTCCTTTTATTTCTTTCTCTTGCCTGATCTGGCTAGTGTTTTGAGGGCTATCTTGAGCAGGAGTAGTGATAGCAGACATCCTTGTCTTGCTCCTGATTTTAGAAGGAAAGCTTGATAGTTTTTCTCATTTATTATGATATTGCTAGTAGGTTTTTCATAATGACTTTTTTCAGATTGAGATTTTTAAAAATCCTATTGTCTTTAGGGTTTTTTAAAAATCATGAATGGATGTTGGATTTTGTCAAAAGCTTTTCTGCATCTGTTGAGATGATAATGTGATTTTTTGGTCTTTGCTTTTGTTCATGTGATGTGTTACATTTATTGATTTGTATATGTGAACCATCTTTATATCCCTGGGATTAAGCTTAACTGGTTATGATGTATATATGACCTTTTAAATAATTTGTTGCATTCTATTTGCCAGTAATTTATTGAAGATCTTTGCATCTATGTTTATTAAAGAAATTAGCCTGCAGTTTTCCTTTTTTAGTTGGGTCCTTGTCTGGTTTTGGAATCAAGGTAATACTATATTCCAGGAATGAGTTTGGCAGTACTCCTTCATTTTCAATTTTATTAAGCAGTTTGAGGAATATTAGTGTTAGATTATTCTTGAAGCTCTTATAGAATTTAGTGGTGAATACATTGGGTCTTGGGTTTTCCTAAGTTGGTATGTGGAGCTTTTTGTTTGTTTTTATTTTGTTTTGTTTGTTTCACTGCCTCAATTTCATTGCTTTTGGATTATTCAGTGTTTTATATCTTGATTCATGTTTAGTAATTTATATATGTCTGAGAATCTGTGTATTTCTTCTAGTTTCTCCAGTTTGTTGGAGTACAAGTTTTCATAGTAGTTTTTAGTAATATTCTGGATATCAGTCATGTTCATTATGATTTTATCTTTTTTATTTCTAATTGCATTGGTATGGATCTTTTCTGCCTTTCTTTTGGTAAATTTGGCTAAACTTTGTCTATTTTGTTACTCTTTCAAAGAACCAGTACCTTGATACTTTCAGTCTTTTTATTATTTTTTAAGGCAATTTCACCCCTGATCTTCATAATTTCCTTCCTTTTCCTAGCTTTGGATTTAGATTTTTCTTGTTTTACTAGTACCTTGCGTTACAGCCTTAGGTCATTTATTTGTGCTTGCTTTGTTTTTCTAATATAAGCATTCACAGAAATAAACTTCCCTGTCTCGTAGGTTTTAGCATGTTTTACTGGCATTATCATTTAATTCTAGAAACTGTTTAACTTCTCCCACAGCTCACTGATTTTTTCAGAGTAGGATATTTAATGATCAGGTGTTTGAAAAAAATTTTGGTTTCTTCTGCCATTGAATTCTAATTTCATTTCACTATAATCTGATAATATGCATGGATTTAGTTTGATTCTTTATTTAAGCATAATTTATGGGCTAGTATGTGGTCTGTTTTAGAGAAATTTCCAAGTGCTACTGAGAAGACTCTAAATTCTGTTGTGGTAGGATAAAACACTCTGTATATATCTAAGGTTTGTTAGAAGGTGTGGCTCAACTCTGGTATTTCTTTTTGTTTGTTTGTTTTTGCTTTTTTGAAATGAACTCTCATTAAATGTGGGTCAAATTATGTTCAACCAATAAGATTACAAGTATAATCACTTAGGTAATATTGATCCAGTGCTAGCAAAGGTACATGAATAACATCATTAATCTTAGTCGATAATCTATAGTCTTTAGAATTAGCAGCTTTAGTCTTAGACTTAGTCTTAGTCTTAGTCTTAGTCTTAGGAAGTGGAAGAGGATGGTCCAACTCTAAGGAGATAATAGGAAATCTCACAAGGGTGATACTGATAATCTCAAGTCTCCCTTCATCCTTAGGGAAGTATGTAAAACTAGTCATTGTGATTTTAATCTTTAGATGCTTTCCAGCCTCAGTCTTGATGGACTCTCATCTTTTGCATTGATTCCCTTGAGGGCTCAGCCCTGTCTGACTGCCTACTATATTTCTACCTAATTTAGCTGTCTGTAATATAGTTTTCTCATGCTTCTATATATTTTCTGTGCTGGGGTTGATGTCAAATAGAGTGAAAAGACTTTTTTCCACTGGTATAAAGATTGTTATGACGTGTATCTAGATGTCTCCCCAAAGACTCAAGCACTCATAGGTGGGCTTTATGGAGCTGGCTGGATCAAGGGCATGTAACACTACCAAATTACCAAATTAGTTTATTGATTGATATTAGCATCTGGGTGTGGATAATGGAAGCCTCACCCTGAGTATGGATGGCACCCATTGATAGGCTTAGAGCCTGGATGGAATAAAAGAGGACAGAAAGAGTGTAGGCTTGCTTCTGTTTGTTGCTTGTTGCTTCCTGCATTGTCTTGGGTTGTTTCTCCTCTCAATGCCCCTTTGCTGTGCTACCTTGCCTTGGAGCCAGGTGACTAGGTACTGAATCCTTTACAAACTGTGTGCTGAAATAAACCTTTCCTCCTTCAACTTGTGGATGTCAGGTGTTTAGTCTTTGCAATGAGAAAAGTAACTAAGAGAAAGATCTTTTTAGTTAGGTTCTCTTTCCCAGTTTGTAATCTTGGCTTTATTTGCCAAGAGGTATTATCTTCCACTTTGACCTTGTCTTGGTTACTTTTTCCTCATTGCTGAGACAAAATACCCAACATCCAAAATGAAGAAAGCAAAGGTTTATTTAGCTTACAGTTTGTGGAGGTTTCATTCCATACTTGGCTGGTTCAGAGGCAGAGTGGCACATGGCAGAGGGCGAATGTTCATGGCAGCAGAGCAAAGCAAAATAACCAGAGCAAAAGGGAGGAATGGCCGCAAGCAGCCTCTTCTGTTCCCTTACATTGTGAACAGCCTACCCCCACCCAGGGGGCGTGTAGCTCTCACACAGTCTCCATGCCTTCCTCTTCCACAAGCTCAGGTTGTATACAAAGTAAGCACCCTGGCTTCCTGCTGAATCACTCAGCCAAACCTCTAGACTCCCCAAGTTGACACAATGTATCAACCATAACAGACCTACTCTGTTTTAATAGACTTAGGTTTGGTCACTGTGTTGCAACAAGCAAATTCCTACTGGTTACACCAGCATTAACAACTCCAACTACACATGAATTATGAGTATTAAAACTGTTTTCGCCAATTTCACCTTTTGTCAGTTCCCCTTACTGACTAGTCTGGGATGTGGAGGGAGTGGGAGAGACAAAAGGAAGTGGAAAGGTAAGAAGGTAAATCAGTAAGAAGGGAGAGAGAGAAGAGAAATGACAATAGGTGAAGAAAACAGGAGGTTGTACTCTGTTGGAATTTGTTTTTTGTACCAGAAGTCAAACTCAGGACCTTGCACTTGTCAGATAGGCACTGTGCTGCCCAGCTATATCACCAGCCCCTTGGAATTATT
This sequence comes from Dinomys branickii, assembly GCA_004027595.1. Classification (NCBI taxonomy): domain Eukaryota; kingdom Metazoa; phylum Chordata; class Mammalia; order Rodentia; family Dinomyidae; genus Dinomys; species Dinomys branickii. Next base: position 35,335 of record PVLD010017421.1, on the reverse strand, counting down.
TTTGTATCTAGAATAAAGGGTTAGCTTTGTAGGGGTTTGAGGAGGTGGAAGAGGGATGTAGAGGTAGGAAGTGTAATTAGCAATTGAGGGACACTCTGAACCTGTTAATATGTTTGTAGTTAGTTTTGTCTGGATCCTAATATACAAACTTTGGATTAAGGTTAACCTCACATGCCCATAAACGGTACTATTTATAAGAAAGTAGGATCTGAAGCATACAATAGATATTGTGAACTGGGAAAAAAACCTGCAAAAGAAAAGACAAACTGCAGTGGGGGAAAGGAAGAAAGGGGAAAAGAAAAATATATGTATACACAACATAGTTAAGATAGTTTTATAGTTAGCTTCTCTTAGTTCCTTGAAAAGAATGTTTTGTGCTAATATTGTTTAGACAAGATATCATGCCTATATCTTGTACTCTAATTAACTACTACGAAGACAACAATATGCAATGTATCAACTATTGTAACTGTCCTACTAACCTGGTTCAAAACTCAATTTCATTGATTATCTTTTTTCTCTTTAAAATAAATAAAGAAAGGTTCTATTTAAATGAACACAATGGTTAATTCTCATTCTCTTTTGCACATATATGGGCATCTCCTATATATATGCTATATGAAAGGTAAAGAGGAAGAGAGGGAAGAGGTGAGAAAAGCAGGAAGAGAGAAGAAAAAATGAAAAAGTTAAAAATAGAAAAAGAATGAAAAGAGAGAGCAAAGAAAAAAGCTCAAAAAGCCCTAAAATAAAAAAATAGCAAAAAAGCACACCCCAAACAAGCAAGCAAACAAACAAAAAGTCCTTATGCATTTGCTCTGGCATAAAACCAAAGCATCTACACAGCTCTTTACGCTGCAGTCACAATCTGATTTCAGGCAGCCAACCTGATTCCCCACCTGTGGTCTGCTTAGTTGCCTGCCTGGGAGCCTATTAACCTGGATGATTCTCTGGGCCCACTTTCTGGCTGCAAGCTGTGCTTTGCTCGTGACTAACTGCAGCCTTCTTTTTCTTTCCCCTTTTTTTTTTTTCCCCCGGGACCGGGGATCGAACTCAGGGCCTTAGCGCTTAGCGGGCAAGCACTTACACCACTGACCTATACCTCCAGCCCTCTTTCCCAACATCTAATTATCTCAGTTAATTTGTGAAGAGGGAGATGTTGTATATTTTGCCCAATACCTGGTTCTCTGTCGACTTCCTCCAGGAACCTCTCACTTCTATTCCCTTCACTGCAGGGCAAATCCCACAGCCATTTCTGTGTTTTTCTTCCATAGGCCTTTTGCCTAGTGCATTGCCGGAATCCTGCTGACCTGGGCACTACTCTTGGTTTCCCTACTCAGCCACTTTCTCAAGGGTTCCACTCTTCAACCTGGGTAACTTGGCCCAGGCTTGGAAGAGGTCCTCTTTTGCCAGTGCAAGGTGGTGAACAACTGGCAGATTTTCACAGTGTTAGATTTCCCCAGTGTTTGGGAAAACAGTAGGACATCACCTGCTTGGGTCTAGCTCTGCTGAATCTTACTTTCTCCCCCTATATCTCCCAGAATGCATCCTGTGATTTCCTGCCTGTGAGTTCTGTGGCTCTTAGGGCTTCAATTGGCTAGTGCTCCAGCATGCGACAGCCCTCCACTGGGGGAAGGGGGCTTCCTTTGGCAGCTCAGAATGGTGGGTGGTGGGCCAGGTGTGATGCTATCTCCGATCTGCCTGTTTTGGGGAAAATAGAGTACCTGCTGTGGTCTGGCTCTGCTGTGTCTCCTTTCTCCCCCACGTCTCCCAGGGTGCAGTCCATGGCTCCCTGCCAGTGAGTTCTACATGGCTTGTAGTTCATGGGAGTCAGCTCCTCTTGGCTTGGGGTGTTTTCAAAGGCCGAATGGTAGGCAATGGGCAGGGTACCATACAGCTCCCTGACATTTGGGAAGCTGATGTGGTGGGGAAGGTTTCCTGATTTTTAAAAATTAATTTTATTGGTATAATTTGGATATACATAATGATCATATTCCTCATAGGGAACTTGTACCTGTACATGGTATATTTTGATTTCTCTTTTTTTCCCAATCCCTTCCCCTCCCTTCAACCATGCTTCCACTTCCCAGTTACAAAACTTTATTTCATTTTATCCCTTTTTAAATCATTTTTTCTCTTTTCCCTTTCTTCCTCTCCTTCATCCCCTTCCCTAATCCTTTTTCCTTTCAAACAATTTCTTCCTATTGCACAATATCTATTGCACATTTTGGGCCTTATATACTCTTTCAGATTCTCACAACAGAGAGACAATGTGATATTTACACATGTCCAGTTTATTTCACTTATGAGTATGGTCTCAAGTCACGCCCATTTACTTAGAAACGTATCAAGTTTATCCTTTATGGCTGAGTAGTACTCCATTGTGTATAAGAACCATATCTTTTTTATCCACTTCTTGGTTGATGGGCATTTGGGTTCTTTCCAAGATTTAGCTGTTACAAACTATGTTGCTATAAACATGGCTGCACATATGACATGGGATGATATTTTTAATTCTTCTGGGAAGATACCCAGAAGGGAAATAGCTGGGCCAAATGAGACCTCTAATCCTAGTTTTTTGAGGAAGCTCCACACTGATTTGCACAGTGGTTGCAATAGTTTACACCCAATCAACAGTGAAGAAGGGTTCCTTTTTCCCCAGAATCCTTCCAGCATTTGTTATTGATTGATTGCTTGATGATAGTCATTCTTTCTAGAGTGAGATGCAATCTCATTGTTGTTTTAATTTGCATCTCTCTAATGACTATGTTGAACATTTTTTCATATATTTATTTGCCATTTACATTTCTTCATCTGACAAATGTGTATTCATCTCAGATGCCCATTTTTGCCTTGGGTCTTTGAATTTTGGGGGGGGGACTGATTCTGTTTTAATTCTTTATATGTTTTAGATATAAGTTGTCTGAGTGACAACTGGTTAAATTTTTTCCCAGTCTGTAGGTTGTCCTTGCACTCTACTGGTATTTCTTTTGCTGTGCAAAAGATTTTTATAGGATTAAATCTCAGTTGTTGACTTTTTTATTATTTCCCATGTGGTTGGGGTTTTATTCATGAAATCTTTGCCTACACCTATGAGTTCAAGAGTCCTGCCTATTTTCTCTTCCAGCAGATTTAGTGTATCTGTTGTAATATTTAGGTCTTTGACCCATTTTGACTTTAGTTTAGTTCATGGTGATAGACATGGGTCTAGTTTTAGTCTTCAGCATATGGAAAGCCAGCTTCTCCAGCACCACTTATTAAAGAGGCTGTCTTTCTTCCAGTGAACATGTTTGGTACCTTTGTCAAATATAAGGTGGATAAGTGTGTTTGGAATTGTGCCTGCGTCTGGTAATCTGTTCCATTGGTCTTTAGGTCTATTTTTTTTTTTTTTTTGCCAGTATCATGCTGTTTTTATCACAGTAGCTTTGTAGTATGATTTTAAGTCTGGGATTGTGATTGTGATGCCCCCTGCCTTGCCTTTGTTGCCAAGAGTTGCTTTTTCTATTCGGAGTGAATTTTAGGAATGTTTTCTCTAGTTCTGTGAGGTATGCTATTGGTATTTTGATTGGGAGTGCATTAAATCTGTATAACAATTTTGGAAGTATAGCCATCTTCACTGTGTTGGCAGGTTTACTGTTTTAATGCTGCTTGCGCTCCTTTCTCTTCACAAGTGTTTTGCATTTGCAGTCCACTGCTGCCCTGGGGCCTTAACAGATGTTATCTCCCTCACTGGGTTTCTCTGCCAGGTAAGGAGAGTATGCGGGAAATCTATCCCAGGTGTCTGGTCCTCAGCACTGTCTTCTTCCCTCAGGATGTTAGGATGACTCCCAAGATGGCACAAGGGTGTAGTGAAGGTGTCACTGGATAACGATGTAGGGGGTTGCGGACCATGACTAGCCTCATTTCCCTTTTTCAGTCACACTATTTGATTTGATCTAGTAGATTTCTCCTTCAAGTTGATCCTCCACATCTGGGTATTTTTGCCTTCCCATTTCATAATACCTGCATGAGAGGGTTTTTTTTTCTTTCAAATAACGAGTAAGTGTTGATTTTTGTCAATTGTTTTCCCATATGCATAAATAGACTGATTTTGAGAAGTTAAACAAACTTTTGGAATTCTAGTTGGTCTTGGTTTGTAATCCTTTTCACAAATTGTTGCATTTAGTTTGTTAACACTAAGAGGTTTTGTGACTATGTTCATAACAGAGTTTGGTGCTTTGGGATGAGGGTGATACTGGCCTCATAGAATAAGCTCAGAACTGTTACATTATCATTTTTGTGAAAGAATTTTGTGGAATTGGTGTTGTTCTTAAAAAGTATTTGGTAAAATTCACCAATGAAATTATCTGGGCCTTGGATTTTCTCTGCTGGAAGATTTTGAATTAAATTTAAAATTAAAAGTTTTACTTGTTATAGCATAGGTTTATTTGGACTTTCTATTTCTTCTGGAGTCTATTTTGATCATTTATGTATTTTGAGTGATTTTTCTAAATCAGATGGTTCAAAATATTCCTTTACCATTCTTTTATTTTCAGTATAGCTGGCAGTGATACCTCCTTTCATCACTGGTCCTGCTTACTTTGCATTCTATCTTTTTTCTTGGTCAATTATCCAGGGTCTCTTAACCAAAGCACTACTGATATTTTGGGCTGGATAATTCTTTATCCTTGAGGGCCTTGCACATTGCAGACTACCTGCCTTGCACATGGATTTCATGGTAGGATGTGTTTACAGTCCACAGCAAGAGAGGCGAGATGGTAGGGCTGGGCAGAGGGAAAGTGGACCTGAGCACAGGTAGCAGAGAAGTATCAGACACCTGGCTGAAGTCTAGGTGCATGGCTCTCCATGCTGTCTGAATTGCTGCTGGGCCTTCTTCCCCCTGCTCAGCTCCACACTGCTGTGACTCTCTGCTGCAGAGACAGCATTCTGTATTTACTCCATTGAGGCACTTCCTGTATGATAATAACCAACAAGGAGGACCTAGTTAGGGAGAGGGAAACTGGCATGGCACTGTGACATGCACTATGACACAGCAGGTCCTGGAGTCACACCAGATCCTTAGGAACCCTTGGGGCAGCATTTTCAACATGCTTGCATGGGGGCTTCAAGGTCTCAGGACTCCTCCCTGAAGATATGCTGTGTGCACATACCACGTTCTTCTCTCTATCCACACCTGTAGCTGTGGATGATGAGGCTGGAAAATAAACACTTGAATCCTAAATAATAATAATTACTGTTTCTTGTTATTTTGAATCCACTGACAAAGACCTTTACAAAATAATTGCACTGATCAGTCCCATAATGGGGTGCAGGGGAAGGTTTTTGAGTTAGTGTGTGATGAGAACATTAGTGGGAATTCTGCAGTGGTGTTCTGTTTGGTACGTGTAATTGTCAGGAATATATGGTGTTAAAATGCCTGATGCTGTGTCTTGTAATAGCACACGGTTTGCATCAAGAAGCAGATGTTTCTTACTTTCCTAGAAAAAAAAGTCATAATTTAACAATACTCCCCCACCCCACTGCTAGGCAGGGGCAAAGACGTATGGAACATCTTGGATCTGTGTAATTGTAGTCCAGAAGCTTTTTGGAGGGAGGAGTGGCTTTGAAAAGAAGCAATTTATTAGAATAGCAGATAAAGGAGCTCTGGATGAGTTGTGTTTATAGGAACCTTAGCTGTGGTTCCCCAAAACACGGGTATGAAATAGCTGATTTCTGTTTTCCAGACCTGTGCTCCCCTGACATCTTGAACTTCAAGTCTCCAAGACAAAGTGAAGGAAAAAAACCTTCATTTCACTGATTTTTGGGTCACTAAGTTTTGGGACATTCAATTCCATATTTTTGTTCATTTAAAAGCCTTTCACAATATTCTTTTGAAAATTGAAATATAAGTTATTCCATATAATTCACTCCTTTAAAATGTCCAATCCAGTAGCTTTTAGCATAAGCGCAAATTGTTCAACCAGTATCTTTGTCTCTGATTCCAAAATCCCCCCTGAGAAATCCCACTGGTCAGGATGGCAGCACCTTGCTGCTCAGTGTAATGAAAGCAGTAGCCACTAGATGGAGACCTCTCTCCACAGCCCTATTGGATGCGTACTGGCCAGGACTCAAAACTGAGGGCCTTAGGACTCAGATTGTGGGGCCCTGCCCAGGAAGCAGACACTCCCACTTCCCCAAGACAAGCTTTCTCCTCCCAAGTTCTCCAAACAAGCCACATCTGAGCCTCTTGGTCCAGGAAAGGCTTTTTAGGCAGCATGTGGAAGAACAGTTTTTATCTTACCGTTACAACTAGTTATGCTTTGACTGTATATTAGAAAAAAATTCAGTCTATAGCAAGTATAAGTAATGTTGTTTTTCTTAGGATGGGGCTTTTTTTTTTTTAAGACTACATTTAAAATTAATGTAAGAAAAACATCAAGTAACCAATAGCACTTGGGGATGGCACATAGGGGTAGCAAAGTTATGTGGTTCTATTCAGCACCTGGGGGCTGGTGCTGGGAGAATGGTGCGGGAAGACTGAGCAGAAATCCTCACCTCCATGAGTGAGGAAGTTCTGCTCCCACAAATAGGGAGAAACTGGTATCTTATATGTTGTTTGGGAATTCTCCACTGCCCATGGGGACCCATTCTGATTCATTTGCTCTTCTCCCAGGTCTTTAAAACAGGAGGCTTTTGATTTATTTTGTACCATCAGATGACTGTGCAGGGGAAGGCACGGCTCATGGTAATTTGGAACTTCTTCAGGCAGATAATGCAATCAGGAAGCTGTTCTTTATAGAATTAGGGGTCTATGCGTGTTAGAATTATGGGTGTCAGTGGGAGCCCACGAAGAACAGAGGATCTTTGGATTGTACACAGTCCCCTGTGAGGCTTAGCTTTCAGCTTTGAAACCTGGAAACAGCGTTTTAGAAGTAGACCTGACAGTGGACTGCTTATCTCAGTATTTCCCAGCCTCTTTCTGCTGCGATGCACCTGTAGGGCTGGGAGGAGTGAGGATTCCTTTTTATTTTCCCCGAAGCTTCTTCTTTTCCAGACATACTACATGGATATGTTCATGTGTGTTCATATGTATACACCCACGCCACATGTGTTTGCCAATCAGAATCATATAGCTCCTGGGCCTGTGCAGACTCAGGGTCCTGTTTGATTTTAGTGATAATCCTGTTGTGGCAGAGATCCTATTATCCCCATTTTCTCAATGAGACAATTGACATTCCAAGGTGTTGAGTAAGGTGAGTAGGTACTGGAGAGGTGGTATTTGAATTTGGGTCTTCTAACACTAGATTATGTTTCAAGCTGTTACACTTTCTCAGAATTACTCTCACCCATGAAGCTAATATACCCCATGGGCTTGTACACACACATGCATGTGGCTGCTTCTGTCCCAGCAGCCACCAGCTTTATCTTGGGCAAGAGGCACACTGAAAAGACCCAAGGCCTCTAGGCTGGTGTACAGCACATGAGGTACAAGTTCTGGAGGGTGGGAGTGGGCATACTCACTAATCATCTTTATATGGACAAGCTGTGGCACTGCATAATGCTATTGTATCATGTTCTATTATGGGACATCTACTTACAATGCTTGGGGTGAGTATAAAGGCATTTTAGAAACATTTGTTGAGGAACTAAATGAGTGGATAAATTAGATGAGCACAGCACCTAGTCATAGGGAGTCATCAAGCCAATGGCATATTCCAAGCATCACCCAAAGCTGAGCCCTGCAGAGGCTGATGTATCCCTATTTTCTGTCATCTATGTCCTTCCATACTTCGGGGTGTGGTATGAGTCAGATGTGCTTTGGTAAGAGGTTCTCCAGTTTGCATTTTTTGCTGTCACCACACTGGGGCACAATTAGACCTTAAAAAATTACATGTGCAAGACAAAGTTTATTTTTTCATGTTTATAACATCCTCCAAATAAAGCCTGTTTTTTTAGTGACCAGGGAAAGATAGACCTGGGCTAAAGAGGGGCACCAGCAGGACCCAGAGATGAAAGTGCATAGTTTCAGAGGAGCTGAAATACACAGTGGTGGTGGTGGTAGTGGAAGTATGGAGCCCGAATCTCCTTTTATCTGGGAGGGAGCAGGTGCAAACCAAGCCAGGCTCAGCCCTTGCGGGGTGGCCAAGGCAGCAGACTAGAGCCCTTTATGTCAGAGAGGCCTTGTCCAGGTGACAACTCACGTGCCACCCTGATGATAAGAAGTGGAAGACAGAGCACAGTTAAGACAAGGCCTGAAATGAGACTTAATGCGGATGCTGAGGTGAGCACAGAGACATCAAAGACAAGGTCTGGGGCCTGAGGTGGTTACAAGGCTGTCACTTGACACAGCTAATGCATTGAAAACACAGGAGAAAATTCATGAAGCATCTGCAGGTTGGCAGTGGCATGAATAAAGGCTCTTGAGGAGTGGAGAAGAGCTTAGTAGCTGTGGACCATCTCTACTGATGAAAATCTTGAGCCCAAGGCTGGATGGACATTAGAAAAACTAGGACAGAGGTAGCAGCAAGTCACAGAAGGGGACTGTGGTGTGTGGGAGGCAGAGGAGGGGCTCCAGTGGGGGCTCTGCTGGGAGGAGCCAATGCAGAACTCCATCTTGAGACATGGTCAAAGTGTTAAAACCCTCCTCTCGAAGTATTTACTAGCAGAAAACTTCAGGATGGCCCTGGTTATAAATGCGAAAAGTATTACAGATATATCTCAACAAATAAATGAAACTTTTACAAACTAATGTTAGAAGTACCTTAACAAAAGATAAAATTGCATATTAAATTACTGTGGAGACTGAGTATAAACCCAAAGGAAGCAAAATTAGGCTCTTAAAGAGATATTGGGACACTCATGTTCACAGAGGCATTGTTCACAATAGCCAGAAGTTAGAAGCAGCCAAGTGTCTATGGACAGATGAATGGGTAAAAAAAAAATGGTATGTACACAAAAGGGATGTTCTTCATTCCTAAAAAAGAAGCACAAGATCAGAAAGGTGTGTGGGTGGATGATGGTGGTGGCTGCACACCAGCATGAGTGGTGTCATGCCACTAATCTCTATGTTGAGAAGTATTTTGGACGGTAAATTTTATATTCTATATATTTTGCCAGCTTGAAAAGTCCAGTGAAGGAACTTACCTTCTCAGGAAGGACTCACCCCTCATTTGAGTATGCATTTGGCTCCTTTTACAGTGAGGAGGGCCCAAGAGAAGAGGACAGGGAGGTGTCCTTAAACAATGTTTATTCCTTCTAGAGGTTCCCCAGAAGCAGGCAGGGGTGGATAGAGGGGCAGAAGCATAGTTCAAATGGCCCCCAAGACTCATTCTCCATGGCTCCAATATCCTGCACAATCCAGGAATGAGGATCATGGCCTGAGCATGTCAAGCAACAGACCAGCCTTCCTTAAAGAAAAAAAATAAACCATTGTTTAAAACACACTTCTTAAGAAATGGTTATGCAAGTATCTTGGGTACCTTAGATACCTGAGTTTAAAGCTTACAAAAACCTTGAGGTCAGTGTCCTTTATAGTGTTAATATCGGCAAATTTTCCCTGATACAGATGCCAGGTAAGGAAGCTCTGAGCAGGGCCCCATTTCACAGTAGACTGACCACTGAGACATTTGGGCAACAGTTGTGGGTAGAGGGCTGCTAGTCTCTCCTGGGCATTCACATTTTTGACTGGCCCTGAAAACCTCACCAGAAATCCAATTCTGGCAAAATTTAGGAGGCTTGGAAGGCTTGGATTTCTGGGAACTGGCCTACCTGCCCACAGGAGGCAAGCTTTTTTTCCAGCTGCCAGGTCCACCTGGTTCACTTGGACTCTGAAAGGTCAGCTGAACTTCCCACAGAGAAAAGGGTCCTTTCAGGGACAAATTAACCCCTTATTTTCATGCAAGGTGGTGCCCTTGCTCAGACCTGACCCAGAAGACTGTTCCAGAGTGGCCTGGCACTCACCCCGGTGGCTCAAAGCGGGCAGCACTTCTTCCCATTGGGTATAGCCCTGCTCAGAGCTCCTGAGAGTAAGGGTGTCTTGCAGAGATGGAAATCTGCTCTTGGGCTCCTGTTCCACCTTTGCCCACAGGATGGCAGCCCGAGTGCTCGAGGAGCACAAGTGTGTCAGTTAATTTCACAGAAAATTAGAGCCAGTAATGCTGTTTCCAATTTGAAAACAGAAGTCTGAAGTTGTCTCTGCAGGCAACTTGTTTCACTGTCCTGACTGCCACCAGAAAAGAAAGTGTGGCCCAGGGAGGGTGGACTCCAGGTCTGAGAGTCAGCTGGGAAAATAGAACCGTGTCCTGCCCTGTTGCCTACCCACTTTCAAGGACCTCATGTGGGGGGCCTTGGATCCTGTATTGGCCAATTTGTATTCAAGAGCAGGAGTCCTTCCCAGAGATTTTCTGGTCTCTATGGTGGCAATGAAGTGCTGGTTCTTCTGCCTGTGAGACAGGAGCCCTGCTTGTCTTGCTGGCTTCTGTTGACTGGACCTGTGGTTGCAGGGCTGACATGGGAATCTTTCTTCAGACACCATAGGTTCGAGTCTGGGAAACAAGCTGTAGGGAACTGCCTGCTACCCAGTTTCCTGAGACGGGCAACAGCTCCATCCTTATGGCCCTTACTCATGACAGCACCCCGGAGGGCAATTTATTCCCAGCTGGGTGTGTTTCTTTGTGCAGAGTTCCCAGGTGCTTTTTGCATTTCCTGAGGATGAAATATGTCATCCACATCCAGCAGTCTCTCTGGGGGGTTGGTGAGTGTCACCTAATGGATATCATTTTCTGAGTTTCCAGTGGTGCTCTGGGGGCCCAGTGTCAAGGACAGTCTAGGCCACCATTGTCATTGAAATCAGTATTGGCTGGAGGTCTGCTGACAGGGTCATTATGAGCACTGCCCAGTGGCCAGCCCAAAGCTGGGACTGGGCCTGTTCTGAGCTTGGAAAGATGGCAGAGTGGTTTCTGAGGCCAAGTGGCAATGACTGTGATATGTGCTGCATTCTTTAGGTGCACAGTGCAAGCTCTATACACTGCTGAGCTCAGAAAACACTGCTCCTAGCTTTGGGGCACTGCTGGCTCCTTGGTGCTGTTGGGGCCAGGTTCAGCCAGCTGACCTCATGATTCAAGACTGTGAGGATCAGGTGCCTGATCACAGTGGATTAGGTGCTTCCTTTATTGTTTAAAGGGAGTGCTAGAGTATTCCTTCCCTACTGTCCACTGCTACACTAGGGTGACTGTGGTTTCCAGGAAGTTCCCCTGAGTCTGCAAGGGAGGGAGGGACACCTGTTAGCCTCTTGGCTCAGACAGCCCACAAAGGGCCCTGCTTTGTGAGGGTTGTAGCAAGCAGGGCCCCATGTGTGGCTCTGTCCTTGCCTAGGGAGGAAGTGGTCACAAGGCCTGTGGCTTTGTAGTCACAGTGGCTTCCAAAGCTAAGCATTCACCTATATGGAACCACACTTTTGGCCCCACAAAGAAGGAGAAACTTCTCCCAAAACTAAGAATGAATGAAAGGGAGACCACCCTCCCTCTTTCAGGGCCCAGTCTGAGAGTAGGATTCCAATGGGGTGGGAGGATGAAGAGCTCAGTTTCTAAATTGCTGCCTTGGTGGAGGCCAATGCAGCAAAGCAGTATATCCCAAAGTGGGCCTGTGAGGAGAACTGTGTTACCAATGATAAAAAAAAAAAAAAAAAAGGACAGCATCCTGCTGGGCTGCAAGTATGGGCCTATTAAGTCAGGGGCAGAGGCGAGAATGTTCAGCTTCCTGGGGTGACTTAGACAGGGCCATACCCATGAATGGAGAGGCAAGAGCAGGCTACTAGGAGGCTATGGGGTCATAAAGAAGGCGGTGGAGTGGGGAGAGGGATGAGTAGGCCACTCTGGTGGGGAGGCCCCTCTACCCTGCCCTATGCTCCTCAATGGCCTCTGGTATGCAGCAATGGGGGCTGTAAGGAGATGGCAGCTGTTGAAAGTACAGACCTGGCACGGTGTCTGTGAACTATGGGTAGTGCCAAGAGACAGAGGGCCAGACCAAGCAGGTCTGTCATGGTGAGAGGTGGGGGTGCAGCACTTCTGCAGCTGGACAATGGCCCAACATCCATGGCTTAATGTATATGAGGTGAGATATTTTTTAAAACAGCAGAACACCTGGCTGGAGTGATCTCAGAAACAACTTCTCCGCTGGTCCTGGGAATTCCTGGTGCCACACAAGGACTCTGATTGTGCTTGTTTTCAAATAAAAAGCCAATGGCTGCATGTGGGGAAATCATGACAGAGATGTCTTTCTTTTTCAAAACTCTGTGGTAAAATCAATATTTTAGTTTGGCAGACATTCTACTGATTATAATGTTCATTTCAATGTGGAAAAATTAAATGGGAAAAGAGAATGATTTATTCTACTCACAAAGTGGTATGATGGCTGATCATCTGCTCACTGCACACCAGAAGACACACACATTATTGAATCCTGACCCTGACACATGGGCACAATTCTTCTCTCCCTTACTTCACCAGTTTTGTAGGTAAGAAAGCTGAGTTCAGGGGATCAAGGAGGCTGCTGGAATTCTAGCTAACAGGGCATTACCAAAGCTGGGTTCTCCTGGAGAGCTGTAGCATCAGTGTGTGTCCTGAGCCACAAGTGCTACAGCAAGGCCAGAGTGCAGCAAAAGAGCTGCTGGGGAATCTACCAATTTCCTGCACTAGGGTATGACTTTCGTGGACATCCCTGCCCTCATCCTCCCTGTAAGCTAGTGCCCCCAAGCGGAACAAAATGAGCGACAAGCCCATGCCCTCCTTCAGGGAAAACATGACTCCTGTTTCATGAAAGACGTGAGAACCTCTCACGGTTCGCATCTGGCTCTCCATTTCACTGCCAGGACATGGAGTGTGCGCATTCTACTGCCTCGGATTTCTTGACAAAGGGTGCTTGTGGGTTTTGTGCCACAGTGCCCCGAGACCCGGCATTACTTAGCGATGACTGGAGCTGTTGTGCCTGTCACTGACCCAAGGACTATTGTGGTAACCTTGCTACCAAAACTCTTGTTCTCTGGTGACAAGGGTGCCCTGCAGACTTCTATTTATTTATTCATTTACTTACTTATTTTTATTTATCTATTTTCAGTGGTGCTGGGGATTGAACCCAGGGCCTCACACATGCTATCCAAGTGCTCTACCGCTGGGCTACATCCTCAGCTCTGCAAACTTTTAAAAACATGCACCCCATCAGAGGGAGATCTAGGGGCACTTGCCTCTTATTTATTGACAAATGAGTTCTGTGGTACAAGTATATTGTGTTTCTTATAGAACACGCTCACAATCAGCTCTCCCCTTAATAATATTTAGTGCTTAATTATACTTGCATGTTTTAGTCTTGATTAAATAATTTGTGATAGAACTTGTGAAAGATGTGGTTCTAACTTAATAGTGACTTCACATTTTTTCATGACCTGAGTTGGCAAATGAACACTACAAAGTGATGTCATTTCAGAAAGGGATCTAATGAGTTTATTATGATGCTCCTGTTCAGGTCCTATTCTCTTGTCAGGCAAAGATTTCAATAAGGTTTGCTATTGTGGTGGTGGTGTTCTCAATTTTTAAACTGTGCCTTGGGTGACCTCCGTATGAAAGGCCTACATAATAAGCCAACACAGGTGTCCATGGGTATGAACCTGGCAGGTCCTGATGGGAACTGCAAGGAGCTTGATGGGGCCACAGAAGCTCAGGCTCATCCGTGGGGAGGGGCCAAGCTACTGCAGGCGGCGCAAGGCCTGGAGCTCCAGTCTGCTCATAGCTCACCTGCAGCGCAGCCTCGTCTGCAGGTTTGTGAAGAAATTAGCTACTCTGGGGCGTTTCTAGAGTACTTCATTCTTAGAGCAGTGTCTGTCTCAGCCTGCATGCTCCACTATAGTGTTTGCTCACAGAGATTGCAGCTGCCGGCTTCCTTGGTTCCCATAGGTCCTCAGACACACTCCCCTGACCCTGGAACCACATAGTCCTCCAGTGCCCACTCTTCTTGCAGTTCATCTGTCCTTATCCATGCTGCCTGAGCTCCTGTAGGTCTTAAAAAGATTGGAGGTTAGGCCCTGAACTGCTGCACCAGAACCTTTAATCTCTGCCCTTCTTTCCTAACCTGTGCTCTGCTGTGAGGGCCCCTTCATTTCCTGTCAAAGCTGCCTCCTGTTGGTCTTTAGGCTCACCCTGCAGACCATGCCTGCTGCGGTCTGCTGGGGCAGCGATGGGTACAAGTCACCCCTCTACCCAAGACCATTCCAGGTCTGTTGCTCATCATGCTCCACTAGAAGGTTCACAGTCTGCTTCCTCACTTACTGTTACCACCAGTTCCGATCCCTGGTTTCAGACCCAACAGAATCCCCTGGCTTCTTGTTGGAGCAGAGATGATTTCAGGCTTTTGTGTGTTGTTAAAATTGCTGCACTGTCCTGGAACACTTCTGGCATTGTGGGTTCTAGGCTATGTTTTCATCTTACCATAGCATTTTATTGACTCTCCTCTGCTGTCTGGATACATCTGTTGACAAGCAGCTACAGGACTGGTGGCATGTTGGCTTCTCTTCATACTTCAGAATCCAAGTGAAATAATACTTGGCCCTCATTAAATATTTATTGAATGACTGGTTGTTGAATAAGCAAATTGACAAATAGAAGGAAAGAAGGAAAGAAGAATACTTATGTATAATTAAGCTCCTGTAGGAAGGAAATTAACCCTAAAAGTGAGATAATGGGGGATATTTTTAAACACATTTAGAGGTATAATACTTTATTATGACTGTTTAACATTTTATAGCTACTGTATTGAAATGTAGTACAAAATTACTTCTCTTGAAGTAGGACTGTGTTCTATAGGTGGCTTGAGCCATTTCTGCCCTTCATAAATTGTTCCACCTCTATGGTCATTGGGTCACTGTGGTGCTCCTGTGGAGGTCACAGCTGGCAGAGATCATGTCACTCAGAGCAGGCTACAGTCAAGGCCTCAGTGAAAAGTTCTACATATACATTTGTCCCATATTAGCTTTTTAATTTTTTAGTGATAAATTCTTGTTCAATTTACATTACTTTTATTTTTTAAATTTCAGTTTATTTTTCTGATGCATCTTAGAAGTTTGGAATGGCTCTTTCGACTTCATCATGCTGTTTATTGTAAATATTCTGAAATACACATGTAAACTAACATTGAACATAATGACCAGGCACAGTTCTGCTGCTCTCAGGACAGTGACTGTGCTATGTAAAGAGGAACCTGGTACAGGGACGGTCCCACATCCTATGCCCTCTGGCCCTCAGCCTCTGATGGAAATTGCTGATCACCCCACCCCAGGTCAGGACTCTTGTCATGGCCACAGGTCTCTGCTGGTCTCTCCCACTCCTCCTTGGACAGGGACATGATGGGCAGGAGGGCCATTGTGTGCCAGCATTAACGCCCACCACTGGTCTGATTTGGTTATAAGATTTGCAACTCCCCTGAATCCAAAAAAGACTAGAAGCTTCCCATACCAATTGATACATATAAAAGATAAATAAAATTCAAATTAATTTAAGCCTGAGCAACAATGAAAAAGGCAGAGGGATCAATCAGTGGTTTGGCTAAAATACTTAGATAGCCAGGTGTGGTAGCACACAACCTGTTTTCCCAACATTTGGGAGGCTGATACAGGCTTGTCATGAGTTTGAGGCGAGGATGGGGCTACATAGTGAGACCCTGTCTCAAATCAAAACACAAAAACATAAAAGTCAAACTAAGATACTTTCGAGCTCCTGGTCCCAAGCCCAAGACTTGAGGAGCTGGATCATGGTGTTCTGTTGTCACACAGAGGTTAGAATGCTCAAATGGACAGGGCAGAGTACTCTGGCTGAGCAGGGATGATTCCCTGAGAACCATGGGGAAGGGACCTCCTGCTGCGGAGTGAGCAGTGGTGCAGAAGAGAGGCCTCCTAGAAGGATCTAATGGCCACTCTGCCTCTAGATTTTGTATTTATCTCTTTTTTCCCCAGTCCCAGTGCCTTGACTTGCTGCTTAACAAGTGAATTTATGGTGACAGTGCAGTTCCATTCACCTCTGGAACCTATGGTGGCATAACCAGGGAGCTGCCACTGATCGTGGTCATGGGCAGCACCTTAGCAAGGCCACGCCTGTGTGCATGGTCACTCCCATGGTGTCTGCACCCTTTTCCACAGTCCTGTGTCCAGGGTTAATCCTAAGGGAATGGTCACCATGCTCACATGCCTCTCATGCAGGGCTTTCACAGTGATGTCATTAAAACTGCAAACAACATGAATACTTAGCAAGCAATGGCTATGTGGGTTAAAAATCATTAGAATCTTCTCTACAATGCCAGGAGCCAATACCGTGGACTTCTAAGCAAAGAGGCAAGACATGCAATATACATATGGGGTGCATATTGTTCCTCTAACTGATGTTATAATAAGGCTAGTAAACATTTGCTGTGTGTTGAGCCTTGGTGTAGGTGTGTACATGCAGCATCTGTGTGGACCTTGTGGGGTGGGTCCTCTTAGCTTCCTTATGTGACTCTCATGGAGATGGATGTGATGAAAGTTGGCTCACTGAAAAAAGAAACAAAAGAGGGAGCTGGGGATATAGCTCAGTGGAATAAGCGCTTGCCTAGCAAGTGCAGGGTCCTGAGTTTGATCCCCAGTACCGCAAAAAAAAAAAGAAAGTTGGCTCACTGGCTTGAGTCTGTTCACACTGTCTGGATTCTGACCCAGACAGTCTGATTTCAGTAGTTTTCAGCATTACATTATTCTGGTCCCCAGTTCATGCTACCTTCCCCGCAGCACACACTCTTGCACTTATAGTTGGAAGAGATAAAGAAAAATGCTACCATTAGCTACCACTAGGTGGTAAGACTGTGGATGACTTCTAGGGTCTTTCTTCTTTTATTTTTTATTCTTCCAAAATTTGGGTACTAAGTATGCCTTATTTTTCTGAGGAAACAAAAAAGATATTTTAACAAAGACTTGAGTGAGAAAACTTTGGCTGGATCAATAGACTCTTCAGACTTTTCGTATTGGGGGTGACTTCCCAGCTATCAAGGCCTGTACTGGGGCACACCTCTGTTGTGCCTTAACTCTTTATGGGTCAGCTTTTATCTGCACGCCACAGGTTTCCTGAGTATGATGCAAAAGGTCTACTGGGGAGAGGAGGGACCTCAGCCTGCCGGTCTGTCTAGCGCCTACCTCTCCAAAGCCTGACATGGCCTTTGGCCCCCAGACCACACCAGCAGCCAGCAAACCACATCCAGCATTACCCTGGGGCCCTGCAAGCACTTGCCCTTACACATTAGGAAGAAGGGACCTTCCCAGACCAAGAGGATGCAGTGAGGTCCAGTGGTTTGCTATTAACCTCATTACAAAGCTGCCTCCAGGTGTGATACTCAGAAACTTAATCAGACTTGTGTTCAGTTTGTAAGATTGAGGCCACTGAAGACACTTTTTTCCTTTTTCTAAAATGACCTTAATTCACTGTTAACACGGAGTAACACGGGTGGGGGTGGGCAAAGTAGAGGGAAGATTTGTTTGTGAGATGGCTTAGTCAGGCACTTACCAACAGGGCCATCACATCACACTGAACACACTGCCCACAGTGCATGTGTACACATTCACACATGCATGGCAGGTACTTGTGTGAACTACTGTGGCTTGATGTCCTTAGTCCTGGTGAGTTTAGTGGATGAAATTCTTCCTGAAAACTTACAGACAACAAGCACACAACAATTCTCAAAACAGTCCCAGGATTGCCCATGATAGAGAGTAGGAATCACAGTTAGAACTCAGGGGCATGGTCCCTTAATCAGAGCCTCAGACCCTTGCTGTTCTCGATGGGATGAAAGCCACACTGTCTTCTACTTTTAGATCTTTTGTTTCCTATTGGTTTAAGGCATTTGCTTTCATATCTTAATGGGAGGAACTAAGGCACAAGGCTGCTCGAGAGTGCAGTGGCCTCTTGGTCCCACAGGTCACTTTGGGCCAGAACTTAAATATGGATTGCCTCTTGGGGGTGGGGCCTGGTGATCTGAGGGGCAGCTGGACCTGACTTGACATCACTTCCACTTTGAGTGTATGCAAGTGGGTGGCCCACAGTCTCACAGAAGGATCCTCCCACTCATCCTGTGCATGCTACTGGACTGGACTAGACCCCAGTTTCACTTATAAACCCTCCAGAGTGTGCATGCTGGTTTCTTAACACTCCTTCATGATAACAGGAGAAGAAAGCTTGAAGACAGCACTGAGCCCACAAACTGCTTTTCCTAAGCCAAGTCTCCATGGCTGAACAAAACTCAAAGCCAGTAGGTTAATTTTCTACAAGCAAACTAGCACCTCCCACCCCTGGGGGAGCCGTGAAAAAGTAACAATGAGGATATCCATTCCAGGAAAGGTCCCCAGGATTGGCTGAGAGACAACACTCACTGTTACCCTGCTAGACTCTGGCCAGTGCTCTGTGACAAGCTGGGGAAACACCATGCTCTGCTGGGGCTGGACTGTTTCAGGGCCAGCTTTTATCTGGATGTAGTGTCTCATTTTTATTAAAGTACATTCTGCAAACAGCTGTCCCTACCTCCAGCCTGCTAGTCATCCTTCCAGAGCATTTGTTCATGAGTATCTAAGCTGAATTTTCAGCATCCCTTACAGTCTACAAATCACTAGCTACAGAGCCAGGTGCCGTAGCATGTACCCATGTGTCTTGGTTACTTTTCTCTCATTGCTGAGGTAAAATACCTGATGCCCAGAGTTAAGGAAGGAAAGATTTATTTAGCTTACAATTTGTGCAAGTTTCAGTCCATACTCGGCTGGCTCCAAGGCAGAGTGGCACATGGCAGAGGGCAACTGTTCATCGTGGCAGAAAACAGCAAAAGCAACAAGAGCAAAAGGGGAGGAATGGCATAGAGCAAGGCTCTTTCCCTCCTTTACACTGTATGTATACTATCCCCCCAGGGGGTGAGTGTAGTACTGACACCCACAATCCCAGCACCGGACCATGAATCAATCATAAACTCTAGAAGCCTGCCCTCACGACTGCATGAGGCTTTGGGGGGACATCCAGACACAAACCATGACACCATATTTCCAACTACTTGGTAAATTGAGGCAAGAGAATTGCTTGAGTCCAGGGGCTTGAGGCCAGCCTATGCAACATAGCAAGATGCTGTCTCAAAACAAAACAAAATAAAGAGAAAAACAAATAAAATAAATTTCTAGTGTAGTGCTAGTCTTGGCATTACCTGTCATTTCCCCTGGTGGAAGATGAAGTTTAGATCTTTCCTATCTCTGCTACATGATCCCCCTTCCCACTGCCCTTGTGAACAGTAGATATTGATAAAAGAAAATGATGATGGCTGCATAAGTTCTGTTAACCACTGAACCTGGAGCCATTTGTGCTTCCCTTGCTTATAGCTTTCTTTTCTCTTGGAATAAATCTTTCCCATTTATTTTACTGTCTACACATGTGCTCATGGGCCCTGTTTCTTAGCTCCCCTAGTGGTCTCATCTTGGATGTCTTACCCATTTTGGCTTCCTAAAGATGCCATTCCCAGGCCCTGAGCTAGCTTCTCCCTGGACTCCTGTTCTGGGGCAGTGATGATGAGAGCTCCTCCTTATTTCAGGCTCCCCTGGGCCATGCCCATGCTCTCCTCTGTCATGGCTCCCCTCATTGTGCTGTGGTCAGATGGACCTGTCCTTCCCTGCAAGGAGATTGACTGATGACTTGGGTGTATTACAGTGTCTGTGACACTGAAGTAATGCTGGTTTCTGCTGCTCTGTAGAGCTGTTCTTGAGATGTCAAGCACAACCGTGCACCAAATGTTTGTCTTTGGAGACAGGAGTGCTCCAGAGGTACTGAGACACCGCAAGGGCTGCCTGATATGATCTTCTATTCCTGCTGGGTCCACCTGGGACTTAATGTTTAGTCCTGTGAAATTTGTCTTGATTTCTTTGTTGACCCGCATGCCCAAATGGATTGCCTAATACCTGCATATTGGCTCTTCTGGTACTGGTCCTTAGTGTGCTTGTCTTTTCTTTCCCATTTTGGTCCTGCTGTCTTTCAGTTGGGCTTCCTGGAGCTCCTTTATATGCTGCCCCTCCTAGCAATTATTTCCACTTTTAGGGGCTCTGTGGGTTTGGATTGTGTCCACTGATGTGAGCAGAGCTTCTTGCTCACATTTTGTGGCAGCAACACCTTTCTAGGGGTGAAAAATGTTAAGGTTGACCTTTACACAGCCCCTGTTTTTCATGTTTATTTACATTTCCTGTTTTGAATAGTTGTTGGTTTTGATTTCAAGAGTACTTTTACGCTGGTCAGCTTCTCTGACCAGGGAGCTGCTAGGCTTGTTTGTTGAGCTGTCCTATCCTCTGGAGATTGGGAAAGGCCAGAGCTTCCACCTGGCTCAGACCCTCCTGGGCTTTGCTGCCATGGTCCTCTTCCAGCCAAAGACTGTATCCTGTGTCTCCAGAGATGCAAATCTGAAGGGGAGGTGGCTCATGCTGCAGAGCTGGGGGATGGTCTGGCCAGCTAATAGCCTCCTGGCCTGTATTTGAATGGCCCCCATTCCTCAGCCTACCCCACCCCTGCCTGTGCCTGTTGTTCTGGGGTCTCAGGTTTAAAATGAGGTGCTCCTGGCTTTCCTCACTACTGTCCCAGTCACTTTCTCTGGTCTGTGGAGATATTTTCCACAGACTGCCCCCTTTCCTGGCTGTCTCCTCTTTGGCCCTCCTTGGTGCTGTTATTTTTAAAAACAAAATCCCTAGTCTTACTGAGTTTCAGGAGAGACCAGAGTAGTTGTGTTTCTACCCTGTCTTTAACTAGCTCAGGTAATTCTATGATAGATATTTTTAATATTTTAAAAAACACTGAAACAATTGATAACTTGCCCTGTTCTATGCCAGGTTCCAGAGGTTCTGTGCCATTTTGCTTTGGTCCCAGGTTTCTTCCTTGGCTTTCCTTAGTCTTCTGGGCCACCTCTGCGTGAAGTGCGTGCACCCTCTTCCCGATGCATGTACTTTATTCACCACAAGACCCTGGCCACCTGTCATTAGGCAGCCTTTCTGCATGGGATAGTGTGTATATATCAGGCTGCACAAAGCTTGGTTTGGCCATAGCTGGTGGCCGGTAAGCTCTTGTTGAGTGAATTTGTTGTGTGCACCTCCAGTGGCATTAAGATCAATTAAGACTGCCATTATCCAGGGGTTTAAAGAGAAAGCAAGTAAGTGCATTTAATGTGTGCTGAGGGTGTTCCCTGGCATGGAGACAATCTCACCAGCTTCCACTCAGAGTGCCCACGGAGTCTTAGCAAACACGGAGTCAGGAGGCAGGACAGGCCCTCTGTACCTGAGCGTGTGACTGACTTACCACAGCATCACAGCTACGGATAAGGAAAGTGTGGCAGAGAACAAGTGGGGCTCTGCTGGGAGGAGGCTTCTCTGCACCTTCACCGCGCGTCTACAGTCCTTCGAAATTGGCTGGGCAGCAGACACCCGCCTGAGCCTCACAGGTAAAAGAGGTGAGATCTGCCTCCAGATCCTGGCCAGCTCCACCGTCCCTTCCCTGACACGGAGGCACAGCCTCTCTCTCTAGTCTTCATTGGCAGCCAGTGAAGGCTGGGCTTACCTGAGAGAATCACTCCCAGGAATACTGTCCTACGCCAGGTGCTTCTGTTGTAACACTGGCGTAGCATGGTGTAGGAGGCTGCACTGGCTGTACTGCTTGAGGCTATGCCTACCCTGCTGGCCCCAGCAAGCCTTAGGGGAACTCACACTTAGTGCTCCCTGCTCTTCTAGTACTTTTTCTGTTTCCCTGTCTCTTGGACCTTTTGCAGAGAGCTCACTCTGACTCTGTGAGCTGACCTTCCTTCTGCTTGCTCCTGGCTTCTTGTTGCACCCTGGATAGTGCATTTCAGGCAGAAGAGAGAGGCTAATGCTCTGATTTGAGATCCAGCAGGCAGACTGGCACCTGCTAATTTGGACTTGACAAATAAGCACCTCAGCTGGATGGTCACAGCATTCACTGCCTCACAAATCAAGCATTCCAGAGCTTCTACTATTGCTTCTGCAGGGCCAGCTGGGCAAACAGGCCCAGTGACTGTCAGGCCTGCTTCCCTGGGAACAGTCACAGGCACTGCATGGACATCCAGCTGCCACCTGCCTGTTAGGCCCTTTAAATACAGTCCTTTTCCGAAGTGCAGACTCCGGAAATGGGTGGAAAACTCTGGATTCCCTGACGGCCGTGGCCAGAAGACATGAAGTGGTTATACTTAGCTCTCGGATGGCAGCTCTCGTCCAGAGGATGGTGGCATGATCACTAATCGGGAAGCTGCAGCAGCCACCTTTGCTCTAGCTAAGGCGGGGCTATGACTCAGAGCCTGTGCTTCCATTGCAGTCTATGCTGAGTTTCTGAAAGTGACAGAAACAGAGAAACCACTGCTCATGAAGAACTTGACAGTCTCTCTCCCAATCCTCTGCCCACAGTGCTGCAACAGCCTAAAGTGACCTTAGCGAGAATCACAAGACTCTACAGTGGTCAGTTTGGTTAATCGATTTAAATCTAGCAGAATTCCAAACAAAATTAGAAACAGATCACATGAGGCAAAATGCTAAATCCTGATCAGAGGAGAAAGATGGTAGAATTGAGGCAAGAAACCTGAAACTTGGACAGCAGCAGGCAGGGACAGATCAAATTTGTGGACAAGTTGAGAATATAGGTCAAAACCTGATAGCAGAAGGGTGATTCATAGCCGTTACTGTGTTCAAAGGGCCTATCTTCATTCCTGTAGAAATTGCACCTGTGGTGTCAGGTAGAGCAGAGGCATGAAGGTGCCTCTGAAGAGCTGGGAGGGCAGTGTTTGTGCAGGAGACGGGAAGTACAGTGCTTGCCTATGTGCCTTTTCTGGGTGCCATTTTCCTGGGGACCTAGAGCTCTGTACCGGGAATGCCCCTGAATCCCCACATGGAGTAGGTAAGACCCTTTGCAGGAAACAGAGATTCTGGTTGACAGGGACAGACACAAGCCTTTGATTTTTGTAAATGGGATGCTACAGACAGCTGGCTACAGACACAGCTGTGGTTTCCTCCAGAAACAGATGAAATTCTGAGTACCCAGTGACTTGAAGCTTGAGCCCCTAGTATATACCAGGAACAAAGAAAGGCCTCCATACCCACCAGCCTTAGAGGGTCCTAGAAAGAGCTGTCTCAGGAAAACCCCATCACTACAAACTCCAGCCTACTTGGAATTTATATTTAGGCTCCACAGTTAACTTTTCAAAAGGGCATCTATGTCACTTTCCTAACAGTTTATTGTTTTGCCAATGATTTGAAATGTTACCTGTGTCATGTCCTTTATTGATATTTGGATCTGCTTTTGGGTTCACAAACCCAAACCCCCTTTCCTAACTGGTTGTTTTGTTTTATTTATTTTCTATTAGTTATCTAAGAAAAAAGTTTGTTTTCTCAATCTCCTATGAAAAGGAAAGAATCCAACCCCTGTATTAATCATCATCTCCAGGGTGGACAGTTGGGGCTCTTTGCTGTCAGCACAGTGTGACTCTGGGGTTACTCATCACAGGCCCAGCCTGCTGAGCCAATGCTGAGAGGCCCCACTGCAGGCACCAGCCTTGTGTCTCTGCACCTGCAAGGGTTTCCAGAGGAACATGGAAGGGCAAGCTTCTGGTTTTTCTTCGAAAGGGGAAGCATGGATCAATCACGGGTATTTTTAGTGAGTTGATTTTTTCTGCGTTCCCCAGAAACAGTGGCATGCGGGTGAGACATGTCAGGACTGCAGACAGACACTCACATGAGGAAAATCCCACTTTTGAGCTCTCAGTTTAGTCCGTAGGGAGTTAAAAACTCCCTAAGAAGAAAGCATTAAAATTTTATAAAACAAGTTGTTGCTGGTCTCTTGAGTTAGAGCTAGAATAACTATTTGCTCTCAGGGGCATAATGTTGCTGTTGCTATTTAAATATTACCTGTAAAGAGAATTAAGATTTAAAAAGGAAGCAACCTCATAAAACTGAATCTCCTGGGAAGGACTGATAATCCTGAAGTTAGTCCTATTCACAGAAGACTAAGGATGGGTGATAGTAGCAGCAGTATGTGTACATGTACCAGCTCCTCACAATGAATATAATCATTATGTACTACAAACACATACTAATAACATAATGATATTTTAAAAAGCCAACCAGTTAGATTCTGCAAAGTAGCATATCTTTATGAGATGCATGGCAGAATGTCTCTAAAGAGATGGTATGCAGCGCTTCCTTTGGCCTAGGCAGGTTTCAAGGCTACCTGAAATTACACTATAACTTTCAAGTTATACCTAACTACAGCAGTTAGGTGGTGGCCAATTCAAATTCACTTTTTGTAATCACATAACATGGGATTTGACCCAGCAGCAATCACTTGGTCTTATTTAATGCTTTACTCCATGTTGTCTGAGACTAGTTCCACTTGCCAACATGAAGTGGTTCCTGACCGTGCCTAGGGACATGAGTACAAAAGGCATGGGAGGCACCAGACCCGGAACCAAAGGGTGGTCTGACAGGACTACTTTTAGGGCACATCTCTAGCTGATGTGATTACCAAAGATAAGGTGGCCACATGCTGGGTGGTACCTCTGGGGCTGCAGCAAGGATCATCTTCTGCCAAACACCAGCACTGTGATGGGGAGAATAAAGAGCCAATAAACCAGGTATTTGTTGGGAGAAGGGAAAAGGGACATTGACCTTGGTTGCATACTACCCCTTTTTTATATTCTGCTCTGAATTTGTAGAAACAAAACTTACAAAAATATCTTATTCCAAAAATTTAAACATGCAGAAAATTTGAATCAAACCCTTAATGAACACTTACATAACAGCCCCTGGATTCTATCACCAACATTTCTGCCGTTTTCTGTATCTGACCTTCCGTTTATCTCCAATCCATCCATCAATCTATCTTGCTTTTTCATTTGAAGATCAATCACAAATAGCAGAACTTCCTTCCAAACACTTTAGCACACACATCACTAGCTTGAGTTTGACACCTCTTTGGGTCTTTTTAACAAAAAGTTTAAATAGCAAAGTGCATGTGTTGTAAGTATACTACTTAACAAAACTGGTGTTCTTGTGCAGCCAAATGCAGGTGTGTGGCATACGTCACCCCAGAAATCTCTTCCCCTCATCTTTCTTGGAAGTGCCTGTTCCTAGGCCTCAAAGGTAATATTTGATTTTTAAAATCCTTTTTCTTTCTTCAGATAGATTAGTTTTGCCTGATTTTGGACGTGTAAGACAGAATCATAAATACTTAGGCTTTGTATGAGTCTTCCTACACCACACACATTGTTTCTGGGATTCCCTCACATTACCAGGTGAATCTTCCTTCTCCACACAGTGTTTCTGAGGCCACCATGTTAATGTGAATCATTAGCTAGCTCTCTTGTGATTCAGCAGCGTTCAGTGACTGTCTGTGCTTCTACTTCTGCACCAGAACTCTGCATTTTAAGGTGGAGAAGTCTACATCCTCCTGCCTCACTCATATCTCAATGTCTCAGGAATTGCATAGTGGTAAAGGCAAACCAGAGTATGAAAGAAGAGCTAAAAAATCCCAACTCCAATAAAAGGAAAAATACTGGTTAAAAAGGTAGAAGTGTTTAAATATTTCATTATTCACATCAAAGGTTTTTTTAACATATAGGTATGGAGAGAGTCAAAGTTTAAACAGAGGAACATGTGCTGTGTAAGATAATATTATTTAGACGGTAAGATGTAACGGAGGAGCTATATATTTGAAATTTATATTATACTCAGCCCCTATGTATTTTTTATTTAACAGAATCACTTGTGATGATTTATGAAAAAGTATATTCAGTTCTTTGGAGGAAGCCTGAGCCCTAGTGTCACCATCCACTTCTTTGAGGACACAGGTGAGTGTGAGAACATCTCCCACTCTGGACATGTGGCAGGAACTCCCTGAGACCCAGTGACATGGCAGAATTTCATTACTAAGTTAATGGCCTAAGTTTTTAGATGACCACATCTTTAGGACCAGATTTTCTGGGATTTGTAGGAAAGGGTGAGTCACATGACAGACATTTTGGGCAATAAAAAAGTAGTCTATGGAATTTAAAACATGACTTTCCACAAAAAATCATCCCAACCTAGTCTAGATAGAAAGTATCGATAAGCAACACATTATAAGTATCAGCTCAAACGTAGTTCCACATTTCTCTGCTCTTGGTGGAGGTAGTAGTTTGCCTTGGATTGTCAAACAGTGTTTCAAATTTAACACCCTCCTTGCATGTCTGTGTCTGCATGTACAATCAGACACACAGCTACACAGCAACACACATGCATATTCACTCACATGCAAGCATACATATGCACACACACTCTACTTGTATATGTATACATCTACATCCATACATATCTATTGTACATTTTGGGTTTTATTTGCTCTTTCATGTTCTTACACTAGGGAGACAATATGATGTTTACACATGTGGGTCCTATTTATTTTTATCAGCATTATAGTCTTCTGAACTACGACCAGAAACCTAGGGCTTCTCTAGCCTACTTTTCCAGAGTTATTCAAACTCCTCCCCCAAACAAGTTTCAAAGGCTCCTAAACTATGTGATCAGGTACAGTCACAGCAATGATGCCATGCTCAGTACCAGTTTTCCCTACTCATTACTTTTATCTTCACTGGGACAAAATATCCAACAGCCAAAATTTAAAGGAGAGATTTAATTTGGTTTAAAGTTTCAGTGGGTTTAGTCCATAGTCTGTTGGCTCCAAGACAGAAACATCATGGTAGAACAGCTAGAGGAAAACTGTTAACTCAGGGCAACCAGGAAGCAGAGAGAAAAGGGAGGTGCTAAAGAGGGAGATATGCACTCCATAGGCTAATTTCCTCCTGACACACTTCTTTCAACCAGGTCCTACCTCCTAACAGTATGTTCAGTTATGAACAGTATGTTCAGATCTCTCCATGGATGAGTATAGTACGCCCATGACGAAATCATCTTCCAAAAGCTCCCCCTATGAGCAGTTTGAGACCTTTGGTGGATATTCTAGATGTAAGAGAAAATACAACCACATACATTCACATTTATAAACACCCATAAGGAACTACGAGCATACACACCCTTACCCTTGTTACCCAGGTGAGGTGGAGTCTTACATCTTGGAGTGCAGGCAGGTGAAACTGTAAGGTGACTGGGCACTTGTGCTTTCAATACCCCTTCCTTGACTACCCCCACAGATCCCTATTGTCCAGGCCTTAGGACCAGCAGGATGGAGCTATATTTTGTTGGCAAGCTGAGACAGGGTAAGGGCAGAACTCAGCAGCCATATTCAGGTCCCTGGTTGTGGAAATGAAGGGAAAAGAGGGTATTGTGTCCATGACTGATCAGTGCATGCCAAATCTGTGCCTACAGGGTACAGCTCCCCTTGCCCACATGCTCAAGGCCTGCCCAGGAGACTTAGCCTATCTGTGGCTTGATAACCAGCATCTCATGGGCTGGCTCAAACATACCGTATGCAGAAAGGCATCAATGCAAGGTGCACCTGACCCTGGCTGGGCTTTGAATGTACCCCTTCCTGACACAGTCAGAGCATAAGGCACATGACCACCTGAATTATACACCCTAGAGGCTCAGCTGTCCTTAAACTTCTTGTCTTCAATACTGACCAATTCACAATATTCTGGATCCCCAATGTGCTGACCAACTGTGTAGCTTCTGACCCTAGCTAAGGACTAATGATGGAGCAGAATGCAGTCAGTGGCATATATGATGCTTTTTCTAGTGAAAATGTAGCTGAGTAATAAAGAATAAAGCTACATAGGTCTCTGGGACAGCAGGGCCTACAAGAGGAGTGTAAATCTACACTCTGTGCTTCCTCCATTGTCTCTGGGACATTAGGCCCTGTAAGAGTAGTCTGAGTCCATGCTCTACACTTCCTTCATTATCTTTGGGATGGCAGGGCTGCGAGAGGAGTGTAAGTCCTAGCTCTGCACTTCCTCCATTGCCCCTGCAGGGTGCTGTCTGTAAGAGGAGTGCAAAGACACTGTCTTTGGTGGATAGACCAACTGGAATCCCAAGACCTAAGACCCAGGACAACAGCTGGGCCCTGGGTACACGGGTGCACATGCTGAGGGCAGAGTAATCAATGAGACCAGCAATGTGGAAGTGTCTGAAGCAGAAGCAAGAAGCCAGCGTTTGCACTCTGGAGAACTCCACCAACAGAAGACCAGTCCCAGCCCTCACATCCAGAGGCAAAGTTCAGCTCCATATCCAGCACATTTCTAGGATTATATATGGCCACTATCACAGAACTGCAAATATGAGAGATATTTTGCTACTTTCATTCTTCCTTCTTTGTTGGATTGTCTATCCCTTTCCTGTCTGGTTGGATGTCATCTTGTTTTGTTTTGTATTCTGTAGTTACTTTTGTATTTTTTTCTTTTTTTCTCTCCCTTCTCTTTCTCTGGTCTCCTTTTTCTTTCTTTCTTTTCTTCTTTTCTCTTTAATTCACTTTCTCCTTCTTCCTCCTTTTTCAATGTTCACATTTCTTACCTTTGCTATTTGTTTTCATGTCTATATCCTCTTTCCCTCTTTCCTCAACTACTTCTTGAATTTAAACTTTCAAGCCAGTAAACATTGTGCCCTTTCTGGCTATCCTTCATATTCTAGTTCATTCTCTCCCTTGTGTCCTCCAGTTTCTCAAAACTCAGGTGATCATCCTTTAATCTCCAACTTTGATTCTGCAATATTTGACCTCACTCATCACTTTACACTGTCTCCTACACATTTTTTTAAATTTTAAGAATAAAGGAAGAAGACATATTAACAAACAGACATCCATTTACAAAATAGCGTAAAACAATACAAACAATGCAGAGTTATAGATAAAGTGGTAGGAAATTAACAATGGTTTTTGTATTACATATTGATATCTTCAAAGTGGTTTCTCAGGAGAACAAATAGAGACATGTAATAATGATCAAACCAGTAATCATTAACTGTTTCTTTCAGTAAAGCAATAGAAGACAGTAGTACAACTGTTGGCTATCCTGTATATACATACATACATAATTTCCCCTTCTTTCCTTTCTCCTTTCGCACACCCATTACCCATTACTTTTGAGCATTTTCCTTTCATTTCACAATGTCTATCATACCTCGTAGTTTTTATATACCCTTTCAGGTTCTTACACTAGTGTGAAAATATGTTGCTTACAAATGTAGGTCTGATTTCTTTCACTTATGAGTATGGTCTCTAGTTGTGACCATTTAACTATAAAAGCCTCGAGTTTATCTTTCTTAATAGCTGAGTAATACTCCATTATATAAAAGTACCACAATTTTTTATCCAATCCTCAATGGATGGACATTTGGTTTGCTTCCACAATTTAGCAATTACAAATTGTGCAGCTATGAACACGGGTGCACATATATCGCCGGAATATGATGTTTTCAGATCTTTTGGGAAAATACCCAGAAGAGGAATAGCTGGGTTGAATGGAACACCAAGACCTACTTTTCTGAGGAACCTCCAAACTGATTTCCACAGTTATTTCACCAGTCTGCATTTCCACCAGCAGTTGAGAAGAGTTCCTATTTCTCCACAGCCTCCCCAGCATTTGTTATTGGTTGATTTCTTAATGATAGCCATTTTTACTGGGATGAGGTGAAATCTCAATGTTATTTTAATTTGCATTTCTCAAATGACTAATAATGTTGAACATTTTTTCATTTATTTATTTGCCATTTGTATTTCTTTATCTGAGAAGTGTGTATTCATCTCAGTTGCCCATTTTTGGACTGGGTCTTTGAATTTGGAAGGCTGATGTTTTTTAATTCTTTATATGTTCTAGACAGAAGATCTTTGTCTGAGGGACAGTCAGCTAAAATTTTTTCCCAATTTATGGGTTTTCTTTTTACTCTGCTGATGGTTTCTTTAGATGTGCAGAAAAGCTTCTGCACATCTAAAGATCTGATGTGAGATCCCAGTTGTTGATTCTTCGAAGTATTTCACAGGCAGTTTGGTTTTTGTTCATGAACTCCCTGCCTACTCCTATGTTTTCAAGGTTTTTACCTACTTTCTCTTCCAATAGGTTTAGTGTTTCTGTTTTAATATTGAGATCTGGGATCCATTTTGACTTGAGTTTGGTGATAGACTTGGGTTTTGGAAAGTGGCAAACCAATTTTTGCTGCACCAGTTATTAAATAGGCTATTATTCTTCCAGTGAGTTTGTTTGGCCCCTTTGTCAAAGATTAGGTGACTGATTATGTCTGTGTCTTCTAATCTGTTCCATTGATCTCCTGGTCTGTTTTTTTAGCCAAATACCATGTGGATTTTATTACAGTAGCTTTGTAGTATAATTTCAGGTCAGGGATTGTAATTCCACCTGACTTG
Organism: Dinomys branickii; assembly: GCA_004027595.1. NCBI lineage: Eukaryota > Metazoa > Chordata > Mammalia > Rodentia > Dinomyidae > Dinomys > Dinomys branickii. The sequence goes on along the minus strand of PVLD010017421.1, from coordinate 4,949 downwards.
TTCTTATTGCCCGGATTACTTTTGCTATTCTGGGTCTCTTCTGGTTCCAGATGAATTTAAGGAATGTTTTCCCTGGATCTGTGAGGTATGCTAATGGTACTTTAATGGGAATTGCTTTGAATCTGTACAACAATTTTGGTAGTATGACCATTTTCACAATGTTGGTTCTTCCTATCCGTGAGCAAGGAATATTTTTCCATTTATTGAAATCCTCTTTGATCTCTTTTTTCAGAGTACTGTAGTTTTCATTGACTAGATGTTTTACTTCTTTTGTTAGATTGATTCCTAAATATTTCAATTTCTTGGATGCTATTGTGAAGCTATGGTTTCCTTAATTTCTCTCTCAGTCTGTTTGTTGTTTGTGTATCGGAATGCTATTGATTTTTGGATGTTGACTTTGTATCCAGCTACACTGCTGAATTTGTTCATTAATTTAAGGACTCTTCTTGTGGAATTTATGGGGTCTTCCATGTAAAGTATCATGTCATGTGCAAATAGTGATAGTTTTGCTTCTTCCTTTCCTATTCTTATTCCTTTTTTGTCTAATTGCACTGGCTAATGCTTCCAGAACTATGTTGAACAGGAGTGGTGACAGTGGACATCTTTGTCTTGTTCCTTCTTTTAAAGTAAAAGCTTTCCATTTTGTCCATTTAATATGATGTTGGCTGTTGGTTTGTCATAGATGGCTTTGATCAAGTTAAAGTCTATCTATTTCTATTTTCTGTAGAGTTTTTATCATGAATGTATGTTGGACTTTGTCAAAAGCTTTTCTTGCATCTATTGAGATGATCATAGGGTTTTTGTCTTTGGCTCTATTGATATGGTGTATAACATTAATTGATTTGTGAATGTTGAACCATCCTTGCATTTCTGGAATGAATCTGACTTGGGTGTGGTGTATGATTTTCTTGATGATTTGCTGCATTCTACTTGCTAGTGTTTTATTGAGTATCTTTGCATCTATATTCATTAGGCCGATTGGTCTGTAATTCTCTTTCTTGGTTGGGTCCTTTCTCTGGTTTTGGTATCAGTATAATACTTGCCTCCAAAAATGAGTTAGGGAGAATTACTTCCTTTTCAATTTCATTGAAGGGTTTGAGGAGTGTTGGTATTAAATGTTCTCTGAATTTCTTGTAAAATTCTGCTGTGAATCCATCAGGGCCTGGACTTTTCTTTGTTGGTAATTTTTAATCACATTTTCAATCTCATTAATTAATATTGGGTTCAGGATATTTATATCCTCTTGACTCAACCTTAGTAATTCATGCATATTACATATCTAGGAATCTACCCATTTCTTCTGAGCTTTCTATCCTATTGGAGTAAAGATTTTCAAAGTAGGAATTAATGATCTTAATTTCTGTAGAATCTGTAGTAATTTCATCTTTTTCATTCCTTATTGCATGAATTAGAGTTTTTTCCTTTCTTTTTTTGGTAAGGTTTGCTAGGGGTTTATCAATTTTATTTATTCTTTCAAAGAATCAACTCTTTGATTCATTTATTTTTATAAGGTTTTCTTCATTTCAATTGCATGAATTTCTGCCCTGATTTTTATAATTTCCTCCCTTCTTTGCACTTTGGGCTTGACTTGTTCTTCTTTTTCTAAAGGTTTGAGGTGCAGCACTAGGCTATTTATTTGTTTTCTTTCTGTTTTCCTTATGTGTGAGTTCACCACTATAAATGTCCCTCTGAGGACTACTTTCATTGCATCCCACAGATTCTGGTAAGTTGTATCTACATTTTCATTTGTTTGCAGGTATTTTTTAAATTTCTTCTTTAATTTCTTCTGTGACCCATTGGTTGTTCAGGAAGTTGTTCTTTGATTTCCAAGTGTTTATGGAGTTTTTGGAGTTCCTTTTGTCATTAATTTCTAATTTCATTGCACTGTGGTCAGATAATATGCATGGGATAGTTTCAGTTCTTTTGCATTTAGATAGGTATGCTCTATGGGCTAGAATGTGGTCTATTTTAGAGAAAGTACCACGTGAAGGTGAGAAAAATGTGTATTCTGAAGTTGTGGGGTAGAACACTGTATACATTTACTAAGTCCATTTGTTCTCAGCTCTGGTTCATATCTGTTATTTCTTTGCTGATTTTTTTGTTCAATTGACCTATCTCTTTGTGTCAAAGGGGTGTTGAGGTCCCCTATTACAATAGTGTTATTAATCGTATGGGTTTTCATGTCTGTTAAGAATTGTCTTATGTAGCTTGGTGCTCCTATATTTGGTGCATATATATTTAGGATTGTTATTTCATCCTCTTGCAGTTTTCCCCTAACAAGTATGTAGTGACCTTCTTTATCTCTTTTGATTGTTCTTGGTTTGAAGTTTAAATTGTCTGCAAACATAATAGCTACTCCTGCTTTTTCTGGGTTCCTGTTGCATAGAGGATTGTTTTCCATCCTTTGGCTTTCAGTCTATTTTTGAGTAAAATGTTTTTCCTGTATAGACCATATCATTGGATTTTGTTTCTTAATCCACTTTGCCAGTCTGTTTCTTTTGACTGGTGAATTAAGAGCATTTACATTTATGGTTATAACTGATATGTGTTGGCTTATCCTTGTTATATTATTTACCTGCTGCTGGTGTCTTATTTTTTCTACCTGTTTACTTGCTTGCTTTTCTTGAGGGGTCCTTCCTACTGTTGTTCTTGAAATTGTGTTCATTTTCTTCTCTGTCTAGAGTATCTTTTAGTGCTTTTTGTAAGGATGGTTTGGCACTCATGAAGTTCTTCAGTTGCTCTTTTTCATGGAAATATTTTATTTCTCCATTAAACTTGAAAGATAGTTTGGCAGAATACATCAATCTTGGTTGGAAGCTGTTTTGTCTTAGGACCTGTAATCGCTCTTCTCAAATGGATGGTTTGTGTTGAGAAGTCTGCTGTGATTCTGATGGGCTTTCCTTTATAGGTGATCTGTTTCTTTTCTCTAACAGCTTTTAATATTCTGTTCTTTTGCTGGAGATCTGGGATCTTGATTATTATATGTCTGGGTATATTTTTATTATGGTTATGAATAGTAGGAGTTCTATATGCCTCATTAACTGTATCTCAGGTTCTGTTCCCATGCTTGGGAAATTTTCTGCCTTTATTTCTGCAAATATTCTTTTTATGTCATTTGTGTTACCTCCTGCTGTTTCATTCACTCGTATTAGTCTGACATTATTTTTCTTTGCCTCATCTTGCAGCTGTTGAATTGATTTTTCCTGGATCCTTGTTGATTTTAAGAGATCCTTCCTTTCATGATCACTAGCTGCCATGCTGTCTTCAAGATATAAAATTCTATCTTTGGCTTCATTCAAGTGGTTTTGCAAGCTTTGAAAGGAAGTTTTGATTTCCTGGAAATCTCTTTGAATCTGTTTCATGCTTTCTAATTCATTCCTATATTGCTCATGTAACATTTCTATCCATTGCTTGTGTTCATCCATTTTTTAAAATCTGTTTCTTCACTAGATGTGTGGAGCATTTCTTTCATTATTATTGTCATTTTATTTTTTGCCTGAGAGATTATATCTGATCTGATCTCTTCTATGCCCTGATGGAGTTGTTTTTTTACTTCCGCTGCAACCATTTCAGCAATTTTAGGTGTGTGTTTACAAAGTTCTCCTATGTCGGTGTCTCCTGGACTTTTTCTGAGTGGGTTGGAGTTCTGAGACTGCGTTTTAGCCTTTTGTTTTTTCATGTTTGATGTTGGTGGCAGAACGCTAAGTGTCCCTCTTCCCTGGCAGTTCAGCAAAGTTTGCTGGTCACCCTAGGTTTCCTGGTGGGCAGACCTGTTCCTCAGTGTCCTCTGAGATGTACTGCTTAGGCTGGGGTTTTCTAGTAGATGGTGAAGTGTACCTAGTTCTCCCAGGTCTCAGACATGAACTATGATGTCAATTGATCACTGATGGTTTGTTCCAGCGACCCCTCACAGTTCAGGGCATGTGTATGACCCAGAATCTGGTTGCACTGGTGACACAATCCCAGCCCAGTGGTCCTGTTAACCCAGGCAGTTCAGGATACAGGCAAAACCCAGACATGAACTGCAGGGTCAACAGTTTGTGGACCACCTGATTCCATGTCTCCAGTCAGTTCAGAACACGCACGGGATCCAGATATGGGCTGCACCAATAGCCATCATGGACTGCCTATGTGTACAGCTTCCTGGAGGGCAGGGTGCAAATGCAGCCCAGGCCCAAACTGTGATGTCAGCAGCTCCTGGAGCCCCTGCACCCAAACCTTGCTCAGTGCTGGGGATGTGCAGGGAGGGCTCACGCATGAACCCAGGTGAGAGCAATTTGCAAGCCTTCTTAGTGAGGGTCTCCTGTCTGCACCAGGCACATGGAAGGCAGAGACTCAGACTGTACTAGCAGCAGGGTTGTGAGTCACCCACTCTGACCCCAGGAAATAGATGGGAAATACCTGGTTCTCTCAGCAGCGTTCAGCTGGGAACTGTGCTCTCAGTGGGTTGCACCTGATTCTGCTTCTCCAGTCAGTTCAGTCCGTGCAGAGGAGCCAGGAGCAGGCTGCACCAACAGTGGTCACAGACTGTGTGTGTGACCACCTGAAAGGCAGGGCATGAGTGAAGCCCAGACCCAAACCACGGTCTCAGCACCTCATGGAACACCCGCACCCAAATCTCACTCAGTGCTGGGCACACACAGGGAGGGCCTACACGTGAACCCAAGTGAGAGCAGGTCGCAGGCCTTCTCAGTGAGGATCTCCTGTCTGCACCAGGCACACAGAGGGCAGAGACTCTCCTACCCATCTTTGTAGATGGAGCATTTCTTCCATCATTGTTTTCATCTCGTGTTTTATCTGAGAAATCATTGTGGGTATGTGGGTTATTTCTGCTTTAAGCTCTTTCATGTCCTGTTGGAGTTGTTTAATTTCGGATGCAATCATTTCATATCTTGAAGTTATGAGGCTTCCTGATTCCCTTGTTTCTTCCTCTTCAAAACTTGTTCTTG
>PVLD010017420.1:0-41950 GCA_004027595.1 Dinomys branickii | reverse complement strand
TTGGGAGCCTCTCAGCAGCACACTGGGAGTTTTGAACAGGAGTGCTAAGCAGAGGATTCCTTTCCCTGGCCGGGGTGCCTGACTGCACAGGTCTGCAACAGACACTCGTCACCGATGCCAGGCTGCTCCATTTTCTGCCCGCTGAGCCGAGAGGGAGGAGAAACACAATACAGCTGCGGACTGAGTAGAGCCCCAGTGACAGACTCTATGCAGAGCCCTTCCCAGCCCAGGACTTCTCCACAGACATTGGGTTGATCCGGCCGGTTGGATCACTGCACTGAAGCAGGATTTGCTCCCAGCTTTGCACAGTGCCTTGTGTCTATTTACTGGACTCATCAGCTCTTTTTCTTTTGTTTTTCAAAATAGCCTACTCTGCTGACTATGTATATTTTTCGCAAATGTACCAAACACTGTGTTATACTTCAGGAAACCTGGCGATCTCCACTTCACGATAAATGGATACAGAATTGGGAGGACTGTTTGCAATGCAACTAATAATAATGAAGGAAGGAAGGAAGGCAGGAGAGAGGGAGCAACGTGGGGGAGAAGCAAATGAAACAACAGGCCCAGGAACACTGAACGGAAGCGAGGAATATAAGTAGTCAGGGGAAAATAACAAAGAAAGCGACAGAAAACGAGCAAAGAAGGAACGAGATGAAAAGAAAAACAACAGAACATGGGACGGAGGGTGAGTGGGAAAGAGACACAACAACTAACTGGAAGTAAAGGAAGAAAGATCCCACGGAGCTCCTGTTACTGCGTACATGGCTCAAAGTGTCTCGGTGTGAGGTGGACGCGAAAGGCCTCCTTCTTCTTGTTCTCCTGATCTTTCCCCCTTACAATAAAAATGACAGGACTGTTGACACTATATCTCACACTTTGCAGAGTCTCCTTAGGGTTCATTTAGAACTCGGGCTGGAAATACGTGACATAGGAAAGGTCAGAGATCTTGTCAAACACAGTGAGGTAAATTATATCCACAGAGAAGGCAACCTGCCATCCCTCAGCAAGGAGACCCTGAAGATGGCAGAATAAATGAAGACACAGGGGAAGACAACGAGAACTAAGCAACTGACGACACCACAGCACGAGGAGGATTTGTGCCAGGTACTGGGCCCCTCCCGATGGAAACCGTGGCAGGGAAAATCTAGAATAACATTATCCTCACACAAGGCAACACAGAAACATCCTATTGTCAACATATTTCAGACAACTGAACACATTCCAGGATGAAGCCACAAGTTAGACCTGTCACAGAGGCTAAAATGCACATTGTAACACAGCCAGGCAAATACACAAACACTGGGCGTAGCCCGTAACACAGAGTGAGAACTGAGTGCAGCAAAAGTGAAAGAACAAGAATATCTGGTGTGCGCAGGACACACAAGTGACACAGAAGTTGAGGTAAAATAGGCTGACAAATGTGGATGATGACACTGAGCATAATTTTATAAAACAAAGGAAAAGCAGACCAGAGGCACAGGAACGTGCGCAGTCTCCATTCGCGCACACAGTGCCCTGGGCACAGCCTCCTCCACAGCGTGAGCAGGTTCATCCACAAGCAGAGCAAGAAGGGAGCCGGCCGGAGCAGCCACGGGAAAGCAAGAGGCCAAAGAGGACAACGGGAGACAGTGTGCACGCTTCTCAGCGAGCATGGCTGTGCTATCTGCTGAGATCCAAACCAGAATTAAGGCACAATGGTGACATTTAAACTGTGCACAGGGCATCTATGACAAAGCAGCAGCCAAATTCATTCTACATGAACAAAAAATGAAAGCTTTAGCTCCAAAAATCAAAAGTAAGACAAGGATGTCCACTATCACCACTCCTATTCAATATACTTCTGGAAACACTGGCCAGAGTAATCAGACAAGAGACAAAAATAAAAGCAGTAAGGTGGGGAGGGGGAGAGGAAGGCAAAAGAGAAAAAAACTGCAGTAAGTTACACTGTTAGAGTCTCTTAGTTCCCAGAAAAGGAAGGTTTGCGTTTAGAGACTGGAGAATTGTTATGCCCATATCTCATACTCTGAGAAACTACTTTAAAGATAATAACATTCAGTGTACTAACTGCTGTTATTCTGCTATTACCTTACGAGGTTGTGTTTCACTTTTCATCCATGAAATTAAAAACAAGTATGTTTCCCCGAACACATGAGACTTGATGCAACTCACAGTACAAATCAAGAGTAAGATGTGATTTATCAGTTCTTTAGGGTGGTAAAATGCTCTTTATACATGCTATGTGAAATGTATTCTTGCAGCAAACTTTCAAAACTACACTCTCCATTGCTTCAAGGAAAAATGTGACATATGAACCTAAACCATGAAAAAAATATAGGTAAGACTTAGCCATCTAAGAATGAGGAAATCCTTGAAAATACAATTTTTTAATGTCACAAATATTAGGGTGACTTGAAAAAGGTACAAAAGTTAATAGTAAGGATTTCTCTTCAGCAGAGAAAATTCTCAAAGAAATCAGAATGCATATGAAATAATCACAAGAAAGTATGTTAACTGTCCTACCTGGCAAGCTCAAGGTCCTGAGTTCGAGTCCCACTACCAAAAGAAAAAAATCAAGAAGGGCCAAAATACAGCTCAGCAGCACAAGCGCCTGCCTGGCAAGCCGAAGGTCCTGAGCTGGATTCCGGGTACCAAAAAACAAAAACAAAAAACAACAACAAAAAATGATCGTGGGAAACATGAGAACATGACATACACAGCCAATTTACAGGTGCTCTTGCACAGGAAATGATAAAAGACCTCAAAGTGGAGGCATTAAAGACAGAAAACATGAAAAGAAGCAAGTAAGTTTCACTATGAGTCCATGAATCATGTCAAATCAGAAAAGGTCCAGTGTGGATACTTCTCAGAAACAGAAACAATAGCCCACTAGCAGAGGTTGAAATGTGGGTGGTGATTTTAAATGATACACACACTGTGCACTAGTGGAGAAATGCCTGACCGTCCATGGGGTTGTCTCAAGCCTGTCTGTGGGACAGCAAGTAAAGAGAATGTTCCCTGGTGCCTGTAACATCAGTGATGGTATTAGGCAAACCTGTTCTCACCTAATTTTGGAAAAGCAAATAAAATGTTATGCACACAAACAATGGAGATTCATAGGAATTATATCTACATAGATCAATGAAAATAAACCTGGAAAATAATACGGGGTGAGTTAATTAAAATATAGTATGAACTATCTGTGCTAGTGTTTGGGCACTAAAAATACATGTACATGAGGTTGGGTGCAGCTCAGTGATAAAGCACATATACAGTGCTCATCCGTATCTAGGTTCTACAGTCAGCATAAACACTGTACGTGAAGCCATCAAGTGCAATCTAGCGATGATAACCAGAGGCACAAAATGGATAGAATACTAACCTACAACAGGTTTGCAAAGCACAGCACTAGTGTAGCGATAATTGGGGCAAAGATTTACTTCTAATTAGGGCCATTCTGTTGTTATGTGACATTGTTCACATCCTTGTCCTCCATCCCCAAGACATGACTAAATCTATTATGCTCTATGGCATAATTACAGGAAAAACACTGAGACACATTTACATGTTTTCTGATGTGCACAAGCACCACTGCCAGAGGGCCACCGACTCCACAGGTGCACTTTAGACACAAACTCCAAGAATGGGCAAAGACCCGAAGACCTGCCAAAGCTCTAGGTCTACACCCCAAAACCGACCTCAGTCACTCTCTACAAAGTACTCTGTCTGTCCTGACACACGTTCTCCTTATCCTCACCACCTGTACTACATTTCACAGGTCCCCAGGGTCAAGGCCAGAATAGGCCCACTGCTTCCTGCTGTATGATGACACCCACAGGGAGCTACAGACACACTAAACCTGCTTTCAGCTGAAGCTCTGTGCTTTACTTCAGCTCTGTCACAGGCCATTGCAACGGGCATCTCCAGGATACAAACATGGAAGGTGTGCTCACAGTGTGTGGGCAAGTCAAGAGAACTGAGAGAATTCAGGGATTGCAGTCAATTGGAACTGATGGAACATATGTCAAAGGCCCATAGTCATCTCTTTCCACAGATACGTATGTACCACTGCACAGATGACAGTCTTCAAAGTTACTGTGGCGGATAGACATGCCTTGAGCTCCTTAATGCCCAGTAAATGCAAATGGTATTTCAGGAGTGGGCAAATTGGGAGAGAAAGGCACATGTTTACCCCAGGTTAAAACAGACAGAAAGGGTTGCAAAGTTAGAACTAGGAATGGAAGCGCTGGCGCGTCAGCCTTGCCCGGGCTCAACGGCTCACGTTCCCACTGCGCAGGCCTGAGTCTGCTCAGGGAACAGCTCCATCCTATCCCTTTCTTTTGCTGATGCGAGCCAGACAGTATGCTCCAACTGGGGCTTCTCTGATAATTATTATAATAACAATAGGCATCATAATAATAACTAAACCAAATTAGAGCAAACAAAGAAACAAAAGTCAAAATCCGGAGTACTGTTCCCTTTTCCAAATATTACTCATATGGTTCTCCTCATTCAGTTGCTCTGGAGATACTGAGTAACATACTTTTCAAAAAAGGAGGCAATCTCATGATTACTATACTTCACAGAGAACTTCCTGAGAAAATGTGTTGAAACTGTACAGAATAGGCCTGATCGAGAGAACATTACTGCTAAGCCCTGGATCCTTTAAACCTGCTCAACACACTTGCTTGATCTGTGTTTGGTAACAGATATGTAACACAATACAAAACCCTAAGAAAGTACTAAGTATCTCCTGCATGTCATTGAATACGGCGCACTGGAAAGCACCGCCTGTTCACCACTGCTGTCCCGTAGCTGACAGAGGAGGGATTCACTACTGCTGTCCACCACCATTAGCAAGTATTGTACAACGTATCACTAGTATATAAAAGAATAAAATAAAAACTCAAACTAAGGCTTCCACTGAATAACCTTCCTTGATTGATATTAGAAATTTATCACAGACCCTACATCGTGTGAAATGAGTTGCTGCACAGTGGAGAAAAACCACAGAATTTATAGATCTATCGAAAAGGGCTCTTGCTCAATTGCCCACACTGGGAATGGTGGTGTCACTAATACTCTGGTCACAGTCTCACAAGCAGCTGAGAGTAAATGCGTCCATCACCACATCTCACAGACTTTTACTTTATACAAGCAGTGAAATCCTGGTAAATCATGGGGATGAAAGATCCCCAATTTTGCGAGGCACGGTGTGGCCAAGGCTTGTAATCCCAGCACAGGGGAGGCTGAGGCAAGAGGATTGTTACAAGTTTGAGACCAGCGTGGGGTAAAAAGTGAGCTCAAGGCCGGCCTGAACTGCATAAGGAGACCTTGCCTCAAAAAGATAAGCTTGCCTAGTGGCATATGCATGTCATGGAGCAGTCAGTAAGGTACAAACACTGTCAAAGGATCACACTACCCTAGACAACTTAGTAAGAACTGATCTCAAAATTTGGAAAAAATAATAATAAATTTTGGAGTACATAACTAAGAGCAAAATTCCAGCATTCAGTTCCCTTACAGGAAAAACATCAAGCACACCTTGACATCTTCTGCATCCTGGGGAAACCCCTTCTGTTCTACTACACTGATGGTGTCCACACTAACTTTAAATCTACACCAAGGCCAGACAGTTTCCCAGTTTCCAATTTTGCCTGAGAAATGATTAGGCGAACTGATCAGCAATAACAGAAAATATATTTACCTATGGTTAAGTTCTCTTTTCAAGCCTGTGACTTTGCCAACTCACAGATCAAATATGCACACAATGCCTCTTTCACACTTGCCCTAAGAATCTGACTTCCGAGGAAAATCTCTAAGTTGCAGGGGCTGCTATTTGCACCGTCATCGTGCCTTTCCCTCCCACACCCTTTCCACTCTCCGTGGTTCCACCCTAGGCAGAACACCCTGGAATCTTAACTGATGTCCCTCCACAAATTCTATTTCAGGCTTTCTCTCCTCTAGTAGTGCATTAAAAGCCTGCCTCAGGGAGCGTTTCAGTATTTAAACTATGTCTACAGCCAGTCAAGCTCTGCGGCCATTAATTCAGAGATCCGCACCCATCTTTCCACTCATACATATATCACATACACAAGGCCACGGAAATGGTGCAATTCCACGCCTTGCTCAGCCTCGTTTTAACACGCAGCGCCTCATGGAAGTTCCCTTTAGGAAGTGCACCTTCCCCTGCCCTGCTAATACTTTAACACCCCTCTTTTTTTCTCTGAATTGGAAACTCTAGGCCAGTTCTCCCTTCAATAGTCTAGTTGTGAGTGTAAGTGTCACCTAAGTAATTTATTTTTTATTTTATTTTTAATTTTTTTGAGACAGGGACTTGTCATGCAGTTCAGGCTGGCCTTGAGTTCACTTTGTAGCCCAGGCTGATATCCAACTTTGCAACAAACCTCCGAGTGCTAGGACTACAGGCCTGTGCTGTGCATTATACATTTCTTTTGCATAGCTCGGTGTGCAGCCCAGGAGTTCACCCAGAGTGCAGCAAGTGCTGTACCACTGGGGCTCATAAGCACATTCCTTTAATTTTCAGGGCTTTGTCAACGCCTATCATGAGTTTGGCAATGTGAGGATATATTGGAAATTCAGGAGATCACTATAAATATTAAAAAGCAGAAGTTGAGCTGGGTATATAATTTAGCCCCACAGCTCCCACCTGGCAAGCACGAACCCTTGAGTTCGGTCCCCAATAACAAATAAAGAAAGTAGTACAAAAAAAAAAAAAAAAAAGGCAGAAGCTTTAAGAAAGTTGAGGCTATGAGACCCTACCTCGCAGACATTTATGCACTTCAGATCTGCCAGATCCGCAGCTGGCAGAAATGAGATCAGGACCCACCTGACTACAGCTGCACCTAGTTCTAACCCTCGTGAGTCAGGGTCTCCCCAAACCCGTTCCTCTCTCGAGAATCATGCAGATGCGAGAAGGCAAGATGTTTCCCAAGATAGTACTGTGGGCTGGCGGTGTCCCAGTACGGACACGGTTCTGGGGACGCAGAACTAGCCTTGCTCCAGCGAGGCGCCAAAGGTACAGAAAGACTCTGCGGGGTCAGGACTTCAGCGTCTGAAGCTAAGCACCGAGGCTCTAGCCACAGTAGCTGCTTGTGACCACTTCTAACCAGATCCCACGTTAATTCCACCCCATTTCAGGTCTCCCATCCCACAGTCTCACCATCGCGTAGCTTGAGGTGCTCTCGAAGTCTTTCCTAATCAGGCTGTAGCCCGGAGATGCCACAGCAGGGGGTCTGGCAATCATAGCGCTCGGGTCTTTGTGCTCAGGACGCGCACTTTGGCGCCACGCTAACGGAAGACCCCGCCTACCTTGGCCCACCTGATTGGACAGTTCGTACAGCCCGACCCTTCAATACTGGCCGGATCCTTCTGAGTTAGCTTCCCCAGGCACAGCATGCCTGGATATGCCACTTCAAGAGAAGTGAGTTGCAAGAACTGGGAGACTTCTGCTACAGTCATGCATTCTTTTTTTTTTTTTTTTTTTTTCCCCGGGACCGGGGATCGAACTCAGGGCCCTAGTGCTCAGCGGCAAGCACCTAGCCCACTGAGCTGTACCTCCAGCCCCAGTCATGCATTCTTTAACATAGTGTTTATTAGCAAAGTTCAGCAGTCCAGCTTTCCTTAGGTCCTCATGAGCCAACATCTTGTAGAGTTCTGTAGTTACAGAAATCCTCTGTCTGTACTGTCCATAACTATTACACACTCTCTGTTAGTATAGTCAGTGTTCCAGGAGGAAGCAAGAGATTCTTGGCCACCAATATCCCATGTCAGGAAACATGTATTATTAATCACTATCTCTCGTACATTGCTTCCTATTGTAGGGGATGTATGTACAACTTCATTCATAGAAAACTGGAAATGGATGGAAGTTTTCTGTATTATCCACCCCAACAATGATAACTAGTCTGTATATCCTGGTGAAGAGAATGCCCAACTCGGGCAGCGAAACCCTTCCTGCGCCCGGGACCCCCGGGCCTCCCCGGCTCAAGTTGAGGAGGACAGAGGCGCGCTGCAGCCTCCTCCTCTTCCGCCCCGGAGCTGGCCGCCGGCCAGCTAGCAGGGAACCGGAGGGAGGCCAAAGCCCAGGCCGCCCTGCCGCGCATGAGGCCCCGCCGCAGCCGCCATGGCACTCGCCTGGCTCGCGGGCATCGCCGCCGAGTTGTTGGCGACCAGCTGCGCAGACCGCTGTCCTCCCCCAGTTCCTCACTGCGTTGACGGGGAGCTCTCCAAGCTCACACTCTCTTTAGCAGAGAATTTTCACAATCGGAGCCATGAGAGGCTGAGGACAGAGATCATTGTTTGGTCATTATTATTTCTCAGCACGTATAACGCTTTCATACCGAATGAGAATGAAACTCACAGTGGAGATAATGAGAGAAAATTAAAAGTACAAGGTGCCTTGAGAACAGGAAAGAAGGCAGGGGTCACCCTCAGTAGCTCAATGAAAGAGGTGGCACTTCACCTGGAGTTCTTTGAGTGATACAAAGTATTTTCCCACGCAATTTTAAAACAGCACTGAAGGCAGAAAAAGTAGTCTGAAGCAAAGGCACGCAGGTGCACTGAGCAGGGACAGAGGTCACTGTTCAGTACTGTCTAAGTGGAGACCACGAAAGAGGAGGGAGGCTCAGGTGGCAGCACCATCCTGATTGAAGGCAGATGCTTCATGCAATAAGGGTGAGCTTTACTTGAATCTTTCTAAGTTTCAAAGAGGTCTATACTGCTATGTTAAAAGATTTTTTTGGAAACAGAATGTACCTCCTATACATTTCCTCACATCAACAAATCTGTAAGAGACCTGAGAGAGTTGTGAATTATTTTTCAATAAATATGATTCCACTTATTCGTGCATCTTTTACTGATAATTTAGGTACAGTGAGGTCAGACACATAAGTTCCAAGGGGTCATGTTCTGGGAACAGGCAGCATCATGGAAGCTCCTAACACACCTACTTCTTGTTCACACAGTGCAGAATATAATGACTTGATATTGCTGGAGAATCTATATACAAATCTTCAAAACCAAGCTATTGTTGGTTCCCCCAGGCTTTTCTCTCTGTCACAACAGACATGGTACATTAGGTGAAGAAGGAATTTTCCCATGTCTCAATGTTGATACAACTTACAATATCCCATCAAAATAGGAATATGGTTCTTTAGGACACTTAAAATTCAATATCATTTTCTGTCTTTGAGCAGTCACCTGGTCAATGTCACATAAGCAACAGTAAGGAAAAATTGAGGCTTAAGAATTGGAAATGATCAGGAACAGGTATTTTCACAAAGTAGACTTCACCTCCACCTTGACAGTGCATTAATGAGGTAGAACTGTGTGCTCTGTTTCCTGTCTATATGTGTGCCTCGGCCTCCTTAACTGCAGGCATCAGGATGAATCTGGAGAGAGCTTTGTGCATTTGGGCAGTGACATTTTGGCTGTGGCTATTTTCACATTGTACAATATTCAGGATATGAACGCATCAAGGCAGATACATACAGGGCATGAACCAGGTCTTTGTTAAATGAAAAAAATATTCTTCTCTGTATGGGTCATTCATAGCACCTTGGATATAGCACTCAAACACACATTGTAAAATACTTAACAGTTAGGCCCTTAGTGAACTTTCATGGGTGAGAGAGATGAGTCATTCCCTCCCTTTCTTTTTAATATTTCAATCCTAAGCATACGAAAACAGACCAAAGTACCTCAAAATGAGGGGGAACAATAAAGGTAGGAGTAGCCTGTGGATACCAGAAATGACATATGATTCCTTTGGGAAATAAATGCAGCCAGAGAAAAAGACCAGACTACAAAGGAGAGATTCAAGAGTCATGAGAAAAAGAACCACCCAGGGCAGAGGAGAGCACAATTCCAGAAAAGTGCTGCAGTAGAGGATTGAGAGACATTTTAAGGGGCGTAGCATTGAATCCATACTTGTCTATATAAGTATGCTGTACATGGTACAACACTTCTTGAAATCTTAGACTACAAACTGTTGTATGTCTACCCAAGTCTTAATAAAGATGCCATAATCAACAAAGCCGAGTTTGAGTTCTATTCACTTTCCATGACAGCCAACTTCAGAGGGTCCAAATCTCTGCAGAACCACTCACAGGACAAACCTTTTGGTAATGAGTGAAATGCTGCTACCCAGCCTACCCAGGGTCTTTCACTCAGTCAATGCATCACTGTTACTGTGGAGGACTAACTGGATGACTCTCCTTGAAAGAAGAGCAGTTACCGCCATTTTTGCTACACCAAGCCCTATTTTCATGTATTGATTTCTATAGAGCTGGCTAGGGCTTTCCCTTATCCCTTCAAATGGCTTTATGCAATGCAAATCAGTCCAGCAGGAGGTGCTGATGTGTAGTCTTTAAAGCAAGGTGAGAGGTCCGTTTTACTCACCCCCAAAGCTCCCACACACATGTGTGAGCCACGCAGGATTGAGAGTCATGCTCCATGCTGTCGGCTGGGATCAAGCCTCAAGATAAAGAGGCTATGACCTCCAGGGCATAAAATATTACACATCAGTGCTGAAGCACCAACCCAAAACCATTAGATACTACTGCAAATTGTGTTATGCAGATTACTCCTGCATAGGCGTCTCTCTGCATATTGCAAAGGTGATTTCAGACCACCTGCATGGCCCGGCTCACAGCACTCACTTCCCACCATTCTCACAGTCACTCATCTTCAAGCTACTCCCTTCTTCATGAATTAATAAAACGTGGGTTCAGCCCTGGGTTGAGGCCTTTGTTCCAGTTAGACATGACCTAGCTGGACTTAGAAACCCTTCCCTCCACACAACTACAAATATGCCTTAGTGTCTTTATTCTTACCATGAATTGCACTGGAAGTGGTAGATTGGAATTATCTCGCTAAAATTCCAATGGCTTTTCCATGAGATTACAAACATGAACTTCTTGGGGAACAAGGACAGTGAAGGATTCCATACATGCTATGAATCATGCTTGTGTCCTGTGTTATAAGAACCTCTATTTTAAATAAGGAAAAGTGTCACATTGCAAAGATTGGGTCTTATCTAGGCCATCAACAATGAAGAATAAACAGAGCCTGACTGTTGCTGAGATTTCTGTGTCTAGGACCACGGAGATTCAAGGGTAACTATAGACATCCAAGGACAGTGCTCTTTCCTCTCACTCAAGTCACAGATTTCAAATAACTGATCATGATTCAATGTCCTCTAAATTTCATATATTTAGAACTGAATATCTAATAAACAGAGTTTACATATGAGATCTCTAGAAGGTTATGGGCACACTTTCTTTCATGAATGAGATGATGTTTTAACATTACAGTGGGTGACTTATAACCACAGGGAGTTTCCACTAACAATACTCACATGTTCTTTCTATCACACACATGGTTTCTTAGCATTCAAGAGTGAATCATACAAGCTGGGTGTGGAGGCACACACTTGTAACCTTAGCACTCAGAAGGCCGAGGAGAATCACCGAGAGTTCAAAGCCTGCCTAGGCTACATCTTGACTTCAAGTCTAACCTGCATTACTCAGTGAGGCCCTGTATCGAGGAAAACAATACAAAATGTAACTCATCATGAAAGTTCTCACTAAATGTATATCCATGCTCTTATGTTTTTCAGTCTCCAAATTTGTAGAGAATACATTTCCCCTCTGTATTGCATAGCCTATGTGCGACATTCTGACATAGAGAAGAATAGACTGCAGCACTTTTCTTCTTGATTGGAAAAGAAGGAAGTCATTCCCATTCAGAGTGTCTAACAACTTCATGATCTTGGAAGTGGGAATGCTACAGCAGGCTCAGCTTGAGTGCACAGAAACCATTCAGGGAGGGACACTGTACTAAAGGGTTACATCTCCCATGTGGAGTAGACAACCCATGTTAAGTGTCTGAATAACCTCTCTGGAAACACACATGGATTTCAGTCTATCCTAAGCTATGGAAACTTGGAGTGGGGGACATTATTCAATTTCTTTAGCTTCAGGTGATTCACCAGGGAAAGCATGGGCAATCAGATTGGAATTTCAAAGGTCTTCATAATTCAGAAATGTACTGTGCAGACATGGCCCTCCATGTTGGAAATGCTCACTTTCTGTTCATTACAAGGCATTCAATTCAGCTTGGATCTTTGACATTTTTGCTACAGGAACAGTTCTGGTCTATGGCACACATATTTGAAACTGGATCTTAAATACATGAAAATGATAGAGGGGAAATGCTAAACATCATGTAGGCTGAGTTCATGTTCCCCCAAGTCAAAGAATAAATGCCAAGGAGCAATGGAGGTCAAGAGTAAGAAAACTTGTTGGAGAATAAGCATATGGAATAGGAATGGGGAGTAGAAATAGTTCCTGGGAGACAGGAGAGGTCCTAAATGGATTGCCAGCAAACCCACTTCTCAAAGGAGGTTACATAGAGCAAAATCACCAGGCGGATACAATGTGGGTCAAAGTTATGATTAACCAATAAGATTGCAAGTATAGTCACTTAGTTAATATTGATGCACTGGTATCAAGGACATATGGATAACATCATTAATCTTAGTCAATAATCTATAGTGTTAGTCTTATCACTAGTCTTAGTAATAAGTGGTGTTAGTCTTAGTCTTACTAGTGTTATATTAATTTTAGTCTTAGTTTTAGTCTTATTCTTGTGGGAGGGATGGTAGGCCACACCTAATGATATAATGGAAAATCTCAAAAAGGTAATTCCAATAATCCCAAGTTTCTGTTTATCCCTTAGGGAAGTATGTAAATCTAGCCAGAACAACTTTAATCTTCCAATGCTCCTCCAGACACATTTTCAATGACTTCTTAGCCTCTGTACCTACTCCCTTCAGAGCCCAGCCCTAAGTGCATAGTATTTTTCTACATAGTTTAGCTGTGTGTAATAGAAGAGTCACAAAGGTAAAAATATCCCATACAATCTCATGGATTATTTTGATTTTTGACAGGGGAGGAGATCAATGAGGACAGAAATGCACAAAAGGTTGAAGTGCTGGGCATAGGTGGAAAATAGTAAGGCCAAGGTCTGTTATTTCAATAATGTGAGTCACTCGTGCAGTGCATTTGACAGCAGTCAGGTAGAAGAAGTAAATGAAGAATTGTGGCCATCCTGAAGCTCTTGTCCACTTTTGGAAAGAAACTGCATTGCCAAATAGATTGCCCTGTGCTCACTATGTGAAGTTAAAACTTACCATCACACTCTAGAGATACTATGCATTTCCTCTGGTGACCTCTCAAACTGTCTCTTAAATATTCTTTTTCTATCCTGTGTGGCATTATTTCTGTCCATTGTTCTGGCAGTGGACCTCCTCAAGGAGCAGTAGGGACTAATGGTACCAAAACTCATTTTATCAGCATGGAAATGTGGCTTACTATGCCATTTACCTTTTAATTTTTGCTTTGCTGAGTCTCCAATTTAAAAGTGGTCCACCTGTCTTTTCTGCATGAATAATTTGGGGTGTTTCTGTTCATGACATCTACAGTTGCATTATGTTTTCTAAAATATAAATGCACCATTTTGGTTAAGTTTTTCTCTTCCAAAAACTTCTAAGTTTGGATCACGTATCATATATAGGTAGTTGTGGGAAATGATCAACCATTTGGAAACCATAACAGTGCCCAACACCTTGTATAATCTCATATCATATTTTCTGTAGTAGGGATATCTGAACTTCCCTAAAATTCTTGTATTGGAACATACTTTCCTATTGAGTTAATAATATCCCTTAGTTATTCCAGGCTGATCAGGTACACAATCTCCTGAAAGAGTGTACAGCAAAGGCCAAATACAAAGAGGTAAATTTTGCCCTTCTTAAATACTTCACCTTTTTGTGTATTTCTGTCCTCACTGTCTCCTCTTCTGTCAAAACTCAAAATAGTCCACGAGACTGTATGAGATATTTTTACTTTTGTGGCTCTTCTATTACACTGAGCTAAATTAGGTAGAAAAATACTATGCACTTAGGGCTGGGCTCTCAAGAGAGTAGGTGGAGAGGCTAAGAACTCATTGAAAATGTGTCTGCAGGAGTATCTGAAGATAAGGGATAAACAGAAACTTGGGATTTTAATTTCAATAATGTAACTCACTCATGAATTTGCATTTCCAAATGCAATTGGATTTGCATTTCCAAATATACTGGAAAACACCTTGTCAGCTCTCCTTCCATATGTGAACTCAGCTGGAAGTCACCATTATTAAGAAAACTCTCAGTACAGATATAATTTGCAAATGCATTGTTCATGGATTTTCTAGCCTTCACGACTGTGATAAGTAATTGTTTCATAAAGTGAAATAATCTTTCCTTTTGGTTAGGGCATCTAAAATATATTAAGGTCATGGCATAAAGTTTTTGGTGAATAGTATCCCACCATTCATATTAGCAGAAAGATATCCAGAACAGTGTATTTTCATTTCTTCAGTCAGTTTTAGTGATGTGCTCATCCTTGTATATTTGTGCACAAATTTTCTTTCCTCACTAACTCACATAATTAATGCCATGAGTATCCAAGAGACTTTAATTTGAGGGACTGCAGCTTGACTTCACCAGTGTCAATGTAGTTAGTAAGCCAGCAAAATGTATACAGGGTCCCAGAGGCCTACAGTCACTTTAAATAATATATTAAAAGCCTCTACTAAAAAAACTTTAGTAGGAGTTTGCAAAAAATATGATGCTATATCTTAAGAAAAATTATTCAAATAGGCAAAAACATAGGAATTTTTCTTAGCAATTTTATGCCAACTTCCTCTTATGTGTAAGATGACCTAATGCCACGGAAATCCGTGGTTCTTACCAAATTAGATGCTCTAATCAATCATTTTACATTTCTAATGACTGTGTCATAAAATTGTATGTTCTGAAAAAGAGACAGTATAAACTGTATTACTCTGTTAAAAATGCAGTAAGACTGACAATATTTAGGACATATCCTAAAGTCATGATCATGTTAATTTTGCTTTATTTAAAAAATTTTAAAAATGCAGTAGGACTGATAATATTTAGGACATATCCTAAAGTCATGATCATGTTAATTTTGCCTAATTTAAACATTGTTTATTCATTTCATTGAGCATAATAGTAGTAAATAAAACTAATTTAATGTATCTAATGAAAGGTTTTCATATATGATTATATTGTAAAATGATTAGCAGAATTCCTCTATGTAGCATATGTACCACCAAACACATTAATCTTTCAAGTATGTGGAGAAAAAAAATAAAAATAACTCTCTTAGCAACCAGCATCTATATAAGGGCACTACACCAATCACTGTAATCACCATGTGATCTGTAGGTGTTGGTAGAGCATAAAAGTGACACTGAGCCTTTCACTAACATCTCTCAATTTCACCACCCCCTCCTGTGATGGCCATCATCATGCTCCATAATGTGGTAGGGCTGACAATATTAGATTCCAAATACGACTATGATCAAAGTGTCATTTGTCTCTGACATATTTTACTTAAAGTTTTGTTAGTTAATCTCTATTTTCACAAAAGAAAGCATTTCCTTTTTTTTGGTCTAAGTAATATTTCATGAAATGAATAAACTTCATTCATATATTGTTGTGATTTATTATGGGCACTAAGTTAGACAGAAACTAATATACATTCAGAGAGGGACTGGGCACTCAAAGAGGTCAACATAAATAACTTAAGACATCAGGGTCTTGGCTGGAGGCACATCTGAAGAAGACCAGGCCTTAAGGAGAACATGCAATGAGAAAGCCTACGTGCCTCTCCAAGGGATAAATATTAACTTGAAATACACTGTAATAACCACCACCTCCTCTAGTAAGTCCAGAGAGGCATAACTTACCCAGCTGGATGACCAGAGCAACCGGACCTGTCCCTTCCCTAAAATGTCTTTGGCCTTTCCATGTGTCACTGCTTCCTGACTTGCTTCCTAGCCGAATTAATATTAGCTAACTCATCCTATACACTGAGTGTAGTTTCATCCACACTGTACCCATACTGCGACTTTGCTGTATAAATTACCCTGGAAAATGGGGCTCTGTGGCCATCACACCAGGGACACCTCCTGAAAATGCAGGAGCTATTCTTCTGTCCTTATTTGCAAGAAAACTCCTAACTTCTTTTGGTTTGCAATTTCATTCCTAAATGTTGTAAGCCCATATACTTGGTGCATTTGACATCTAACAGGGCAGGAGTTAAGTTTCTCCTAGAGCAATTTGCATAAAAAATGTCTTCTAAAAGCCATGTACCAAAGGTTTAGTATCAAGCTGCTCGATTGTTGTGAATTTAACATTACCATATACTTTCTGACCCTCTCGGTCTGATAATTGGCAGATACACTGGAGGAAGGCAGTCACTGGGGTGCTGCTCTAGCTCAATAGGTACCATTCACACCCCTGTGTTGTTATAGCTTCCTGGTTGTCAAGAGGTGACCGGCTGTCCTCTGCCGCACCACTCTGTCATTCCAGTTTGAGATGATTCAGTTTCAATGCAGCTCAGTTATTTTTCTTTTCTTTCTATGTTATGTTTTTTAAAGAGATGGTTTCACATTGTAGTTCAGGCTGGCCTCAAACTGATTGTGTACCCTAGGTTATTCTCGAACCCATGGCAATCTTCTACCCTCAGCCTCTTGCACTCTGGGAAAAGAGGTGGGTATCACCATACCTGGCTATTTGGCCTTTTTCTTTCTTACTTCCTTCTTTCTTTTTGCTGGCAATGCCATTCAGTGTAGGTCCTTGCATAGGTTAGGAAAGTTTACTCCAAGTAACCTACAATGCTAGGCCTCAATATTTTCTAGGTGAAAAACATAATGTTGCAACACTACAGTGTTTGTTATGTTCATTCTTATAATAAAGATGGCCCTAGAGCTTTGGCAGGACCAACTCATCAGACCTTTCATTTCTTTCTCACTGGTCTTTCCTCTTCATGATCTATAAACACTGTTTCTAGGCCTAAGCTCATAGTATTGATGCTCATTCAAATCTGACTCACATTCACATCTGTAACCTCCCTGTTTCTGTGTAGTCTGACCGGCCATGTACAACCCATCAGAGATAGAAGCACTGCTTCTGATGTGCTAAGCTCCGATTTAATTATACATTCATTTGTACACTTTTCCTTTAAAGGCAGATCAGTTAATGAATCTGTATCATATGTATCTCATGTCTGTTTTCCATCTTTCAAGTAAGAGTAGTATTTCTGACATCCTTAGAAACATAAGCTCATGTGTTGGAAGCTCCTAGGACCATCTGTATTAGTAGGCACCTGGTGAGAATAAGAAGCCAATGAGACTACACTGACAGACAGGATCAGGAGGAAGTCTTGGCGAGGACATGGAGAACACTCACAAACGACTGTTGCCAGTGTAAAGGGCAAGTGATATTGGAAAGATCTGACAGTTTCTAGAACAATAAAACACACAGCTATGATCAGTTCATTCCTGAATCTAACAGTACTTCACACTTAATAAAGTGGAAAGGAAAGAATTATACTTTGTTTTTTTTTGCTCATGGCACGGAAGAAAGACATTATATGTGATAGCTTTCTTACTGACACAGTTCTCAGATTGTACACAGCATCCACACATATCAAGAGACTGACAGTGTGTGCACACACACGTGTGTGTGTGCGTGTGTTTTGTGGACTTTTTCTTTTTCGAGGGTTCAGTAACATGGAAGCTTGCTCACATTACATGTCCACCGCTAATGGCTCCCAAATGCACCATGTCTGCACAGATAGTTTCCATCCTTTTAGCATCTTCCTGGGGATTAGAATTGAACATGTGCTTCAAATGACACATTTCATGTAGAAAGCATAAAAATTCACTTGGTACCCATTAATCTTTCTCCTATATATTTACAAAAGATATGAAGAGAAAATGCAATACTGCTTTCACGTGCATGTTTATAGTTTATTGTTCATCAAACTAACAAGTAGTAGTGATTCGACTATCATCAATTCTTCAATGGCCAGTAATATAAGGTACCTGTGGAATAGCATGCTTGTCAGTTATCAAAGAAATGATACTATAATTCAAGGAAAAATTTTGGAAATATGCTTAAAAGACAGGATGAGAGGCAAGGGTTGAATTATTCACCTCACCTGAAATGGTAAAAATAGAAAAATGTAGAGTGATGGACAGTTTCTATAGTGATAACCCATTTACTAGTGCTATATGAGGCTTCAGGAAAGTGAACCACTGATTAAAGAAAACACCTCTTTTAGAAGTGAATGCAAGTGTTCTAAATTGAGTGCAGATATTTTATGTGTTTTAAGATAAGTAAACAGCAAGGTTTGGTTAATCATACCTTCTGCACTGGGCTGGATGACAGACAATACCTAACCGTCCCAAGCATCAGGACGGCCATTACCAGCACAGCTGGCTCCAGTGAGCCAAGGAAGGAAAGCAGGAGAGGCTGTGAGTTTGAGAACAGAAGGCGAAAAACATGTCCATAAGTGTAATAGGAAATAATAACATGCTGTTTTGAAACACAATTTGTAAATTGTTAATTCTTACAGACTTATTATTCAGACACAGAATGCTCATATAACAGAATAAATGCTTATTTCTACATAGTTTACAAGATGAACTACTATAACATGAGATCTTTCAATTTTTAAGTGTAAATATTATATATGTTGTAATTGAGAAAATTTACAAATTTTTGAGAAAGGATAACATCATAAATCTAGTATTTTTTGTTGTTGTTGTCAATGCATGAGATGGATTCCAGGAATTGATTCCTATGAAACATGCTCTCCACCAGTGAGGAACATTCCCTGACCTCTTCCATGTGTTTACATGCAAAATATATTAGTAAAGAAGTATGTGTATTACAATCACATCATTAAATAAGGGCAAAAATGTATATAGTTAGATGTATAGTCAATACCAAGTGAAAACTATGCAATAACTCTACAGATCATGACTTTTTATTTTTGCATGGAAGGTCTTTCTATTTTGCCTGAGCTGGTCATGAACTGAGAATCCATTGGAACTGCTTCCTGGCTGATGGAATTTCTAATGCAGACCACTGAACCTGGCTGACTAATAATAATTTATAAGGAAAAAGTACAAAATTTACTATTTAATATGTAAATTTTAAATTATTTCAAGAAAAAGGGGAATCTTAGAGGTGCAAATAAGTTGTTCATTAAGCAAATAAGATGGCATTTATAAAAGTGACTCATTACATTCATTCCCATTATGTGTACAGGTGGTCCATGAATTTTTAAGAAACATTCATCTGGGCCCAGCTTCACATATCTGTCATCCAAGCCACTCAGAAGGTTTATGAAGAAAGGTCATAAATTAGAGTGCAGCCTGGGAAGATTAAAGAGACCATATTCAACAACCCTGAAAAATAAAAATACAGTGTACAGGTTATGTAGCTAAGTGGTACAATTTAATGTCATTCACAAGGCCATGTTTTTAAATTAATATCTAGAATATATCCTTCAATAGAAGTAAAAACAAAAACCTGTTCAGCACATTTCCTGAGGTTAATACAACTTCCATTTAAAATCACATATGGTGTGTATAAGGTAAACTAATTGAAGGCTCACTATACATTTGCCTACACATTTTAAAATCCAAGAAAAAACATCTCCTTGTGAAAGACAACGGTGTATCAGACAATAGTTTTGCATCTGAGCATTTTGTTATGTGCTAGAAAGATTCCCTACATTGTGGCAGGCCCAAAGTTCAACCTAAAAACAATTATAACATAAATGTGTAGTACTGGTATATTTCATCCAAGATAAAAATAGATCAACATCAGGAAGTTATCAGAACTCAGCTGAAAAATCAACAATGGAAAGATTCATCAGAATATTTAAATCTTAGCATCAATATATTTTCTGAAAACTTAATACCATGATAAAGTACATGTATCATACAACAAACATAGAGTTGTATGAAAAATTTGTGCCAATAACTTTTACTATCAAGATTAAAAAAGAACGCAAGAGATATAGCCCAATGACAAGCATGAGGTCCTGAGTTCAAGTCCCTGTACTAAAAAGTGAAAGAAGGAATAAGAATTAAAAATAAGAAACAAAATCTCTACTGTTCTTTACATGGAACCAAAATACAGGTGTGATGTTACAAGAGAGAAAGAGAGAGAGAGAAAGAGAGAGAGAGAGAGAGAGAGAGAGAGAGAGAGAGAGAGAGAGAGAGAGAGAGAGAGAAAGGAAGGAGAAAAATTTTAAAAAGAAAGGAAGAGAAAGAGAAAGAAACAAAGAAAGAAAGAGGAGGAAGGAAGGAAGGAAAGAAGGAAGGAAGGAAGAAATTCTTCAATGGAAGAGACACAATACTGTTAAATGATAAATTAATCAAAATGTAATATATTTCTTAAATGTAGTATTTTTAAACAAACATGGTGTTGTGGTTTATGTCTTGATGTCCCCCCAAATGCTCATGCAGTCATGGAGAAGGCTTCTAGAGTTAATGATTTTTTTTTAAGAGTTAATGATTAATCCATGGTCCACTGATGGGATTATGGGTGTGAGTGCTACACCTGCCCAAGAGCGGGTAGTGTGCATACAATGTAAGGGAGCAAGAGAGGCTTGCGGGTCCCTCTGCCGTTCTTTCCTCTGACACTCTTCCCCTTTGCTCTTGATGCTTTTGCTGTTTTCTGCTGCCATGAACAGTTGCCCTGCGCCATGTGTCACTCTGCCTTGGAGCCAGCCAAGTATGGACTGAAACCTCCACAAACTGTGAGCTAAATAAACTTTCTTCCTTAATTCTGGGTGTCAGGTATTTTGTTTCAGCCATGAGAGAAAAGTAACTAAGACAGATGATGATATCTCTGTTGCCAAGGATAAGATCAACTGGCAGTTTGTAATGTTTTTCATAGCTTTAATACTCATAGAAACCATATTGATTAAATAAAGCTAAATGATTCATAATCACAATACACACTGTAATGAAATAACTCTCATATATTTTGTTTTCAAGATCAGCTTACATGAAAGAACTAGAAAGGAAACTAAGTGCTTTTGTTTAAGCTGATTTAACCATTACTTTTTATCATCTTAGAAGTTAGAACAAAAAACAAATTAAACATGTAGTTATTAATAAATTTAAAACAGCAAAATATGCTTATGACATGTATTACATTTTACAAGAACAACAACATTTGGAAAATATATTCAGTGAAAATATGAGCCTCATTTATTTTTGCAAACATAGCAAATGCGTGGTTAGGACAAAAGTAGATATTCTGATCTATTTCTTCATTTAGTCTGTGTAAATATGTTGTTTTACCAGAAAAAATACTTCCTCACATTCCATTGCAAAGGGAAGCCCTTAATAGCATTTATAGAGATATCAGTGTCTTACTCGGAGTCTCAGTGTGGTGTGAAAAACCAGTACATTCTGAAAGTTGACTTTTGCAAGATACTGACATTGTCCCATGTTTAAGTTGATAATGCCCTTTCCTATTTCCTTGGCATTTAAATTCCATGTGGACTATGTGTGTATGTATGTAACGCATTAGGTGGGCATATATCCCATGGTTGGGTGGTGCCCTACAACTGATCCTCATCACAGTTAACATTAAATTCTTCTGCAAGTTTACATGGCCTTTATAAACACTCTCTAGTGACTATAGAAATATGGAGAAATGCTTGAAAATTTTGGAATTTACTTTCAAAACAGTGAATACCAGGGTATGGCAGACAACTTGTGGATTTGAGATTCTGTATTCTAAACTTTCATCAACTTACCAGCTGTCATTCACTTTTATAATAATGGGACAAATACTCAATACTCACAACTTGAAAGATGAGAGGTTTACTTTGCCTCACTGTTTCTACCCATAGTCTTCTAGTCCTGAGGCAAAAATGGGATGGCAGAACAGTGTGGCAAAGAAAAACAGACTCAAAGCGTGGGAGCCAGGAAGCAGAGAGACAAAGGAAGCTGCATCTTACCCACTTTCCAGGCCCAAAGTCGCCCACCTGTAGCAAGGCCCAACTTCTTCCCAGTACTTTCAGACACTCAAATCATCAAGAGACTAATTCAACGATGAGTGGCTGTGGCCTTGGTAAAGTCAGCTCACTGAAATAGAACAGGTCACTTAGGTCCTGACAGCAGTCTCAGTTCCATATAAAGGGCCAGAATAAACAAATACATACCAGTGACACATGTACACAGGACCAAAGATTCCAACTGATGCAGAAAGCCCCAGGTGCCACCAAGGCTATTTCTGCCCACTTGTGACCAGAACTCATGCCTCCAACACAAACCCAACTCCTGTCTTGAGTCACTCAGCTTGCACAATAACCAGTTCAGGATTGAGAAGCTCCCAGGCTCCTTCTCTTGCAGGCAACTTCAGTAGAATTCACAGAGCCAGTCAGGATGTGGAGAGCGAGAAACCCCTCAGCAACACACTGGCAGATCCTGCCTTGGGTACCTGAGACAGTAGGAGGCCCTTTCTGGCCAGTGTGCCTGACTCAACAGTTCACACAGCACATACTCTTCTTCACTGATGCCAGGCTGCTCTGTTTCCTGCCCACTGAGCCAAGAGGGACACGACAAACAATATGCTACTGCATGTGGGAAGCTGAAATGATAGACTCTTCTTCCCAGGATGTTGACTTGACCCAGCCTGACATCGTAATATTAAACCAGGGTTTGCTTCTACCATTTCAGAGCTGCCTGTTTCCTCTCACTGCACATAGTGAGCTCTTCCTGTTTGTTGTCTCTGAAAATGTGATTACTGCTGTGCTCCTGCAGTTCTAGACACAATGGCACAAAAAGAAAATCCCCCAACCCAAAGATACTGGCTCCAGGCAAGGGTAGGACACAGTGGAATAGGAAAGACCCACTGTTGTCAGAGGACAGAAATTTGAATGAAGCAGTTGGCTTCCTGGCACAGATCTTCTCACATTTTACCTCCCAATGTAGACATTTTCAACAAGAAAACCATGCCATAAAGAGAACATAATTCTTTAATAAATGAAATCATATGTATAATAGTGTGGGTGGTCTGCTACCATTAATAAAAGTTACTATCTTCTCCTGAGCTCTTGGCTACTGTTGATTCAGGTTTTCTGTGACACAGTAAGAGCACTGAACCCAGGACAGAATATAATATGGTTGGCGTTAAGCTCATCACTGCCTCAATAAAGTTGAACTGGTTACAGATGTTCCTTAAGGAAGTAAGTGGAAATGTCAGAGCAAACAAAGAAGTTGAAACAAAATATACTGAATATGCATTTAATATACCAAATCTAATGAACATAATAGTGATGGCCTTGTTACATTAACATGATTATCATGCTTATATTGACCTGTAGTCATGTAGCATAATCTAACACAGAGCCCACTTTATAATAAAATAAAAAGTACCACACAAAATTTATTAAATGCAACTTGAGTTTTTTTTTTTTTTTTTTTTTTTTTTGGCAGTACTGGGGATCGAACTCAGGACCCTGCACTTGCTAGGCAGGTGCTTACTCCACTGAGCTATATCCCCAGCCCCAAAATTTATTAAATGGAGCGCACTGATGGGTACTTCTTGTTTATCCTTGGTATCTGGTGGCTGACAGAATAGGATTCACAGCTAATAACCAACAGAAAAAGTCTGTTGTAAAGAGGAATATGCATAGGTCACTGAAATATGATGTCGTTAACTCTTTGGGGAAGATACCCACAAAAGAAAGCACTCCGCTGAGTGGAATTAGTACTTTTAGATTTTTGAATACTTTGTACACTGACTTTGATAGTGGTAGAACTACTTATGCTCCCACCAATGACGTGGAATGGTTACTTTTAGCTGCAGATTCATGAACTTTTTTTTTAGTTCTTAGTGAATGTGTTCTTTCTGGGATGAGACAATGTTCCAATGTGCATTTGTCTGTTGGGCAAAAATGCTGAACAGTTTTTTTAGTGGCAATTTGTACTTACTCTGAGGAGTGTGTATTCATTTCACGTACCTGTTTTTTTCTGATGTTACATCTCTGAGGAGTATCAGGCAAAATTTTTCCATTCTGTAGGTTATGTATTTGTGCTTTTCTTTGTGCTTCCCTATCTGTGCAAAATTTTTAAATTTTATATAACCCTTTTTATTGGTTGTGTCATCCTAACTTATTTTCTACACAAACCCACCAGCAATACCATTAAGTCTCTACACTGAGAACATGAGATGCCTGGCTCACTCATGTTTCATTCTTTATGTTTTACTTTATCACAGATGTATATTTGACTGATACACAAATATTATCATGAAAAATATATTTATTGAGCAGCAAAACCCAATTGTTACCCTATTCCAGCTTTAGGTTCTTGACCTCAATTTGTTTCTTTCCTTAAACTTCAAATGCAGGTACAGAGACAACTGCCTCATAGTTTGCTAAAGTATCTAGCTAAGTTGTCCCCCAAGGTTAGCTTCAAAGCCATGATCATCTGCCTCAACCTCTCCTGAGGCTGGGAGTAAAAGAATCACAGCTTAGATCTTTACACATTAACCACTTACAAACCAAATATTTAAATACAAGATGACCAAAAATTGCCTATTCTTCACTAATAGGAAATTTTAAAATGAAAATTTTATCAAATTTAATCAATATAAGAATCAACTGGTTAACATGACACAAACATAGGCTTGATCCTGTTTGAATTTTTTCATGTATTTTATATTCAGCATGCCTGCTAAAAGCTTTCCCACAGTGCTTACACATAGTGTTTCTTCCCATTGTGAGTTCTTTCATGTTTCCACCAATGACTGTTTGTGCTGAAAGCCTTCCCACGTTGTTTACATACACAGGGCTTCTCCCCAGTGTGAATTCTTTTATGTATTTTACAATACCCATACGTGCAGAAAGCTTTCCCACAGTGCTCACATACATAGAGTTTTCCCCCACTGTGGTTTCTTTCATGTCTTTGATAGTCATCACGTGTGATGAAAGCTTTCCCACATTGTTTACATACATAGGGTTTCTCCCCAGTGTGAATTCTTTTATGTCTTTGACAATTGCTATAATGTGTAAATGCTTTCCCACACCGCTTACATACATAGGGTCTCTCACCAGAGTGAGTCCTTTCATGTATCTGACAATATCTATGTGTACTGAAAGCTTTCCCACATTGCCTACATATGTACCGCTTCTCTCCAGTGTGAGTACTTTTATGTATTTTATATTCACTGTGGCTGAAGAAAACCTCCCCACACTGCTTACGTATGTAGGGTTTCTCCCCTGTGTGAGTTCTTTCATGTACTTTGCATTCATTGTGCCCACTGAAAGTGTTCCCACATTGCTTACATACATAGAGTTTCTCCCCAGTGTTAAT
Organism: Dinomys branickii; assembly: GCA_004027595.1. Classification (NCBI taxonomy): domain Eukaryota; kingdom Metazoa; phylum Chordata; class Mammalia; order Rodentia; family Dinomyidae; genus Dinomys; species Dinomys branickii. The sequence goes on along the minus strand of PVLD010017420.1, from coordinate 16,660 downwards.
TCTTTCATGTATTTGACAAGATCTGTTCATGTTGAAAGCTTTCCCACATTGTTTACATATATAGGGCTTCTCCCCAGTGTGAGTTTTTTCATGTCTTTGACAATGAGTTTTTCTGCTGAAAGCTTTCCCACACTGCTTACCCTAGATTAGGTTTCTCCCCTAGGTGAACTCTTTCATGTGTTCAACAATGATGGTTTGCGCTGAAAGATTTCCCACAACGCTTACACACTTAAGGTTTCTCCCCAGTGTGAAGTCTTTCATGTATTTCACAATATTTATGCGTGCTGAAAGCTTTCCTGCACTGTTTACATATATAGGGTTTCTCCCCAGTGTGAGTTTGTTCATGTCTTTGACAATGACTATTTGTCCTGAACGCTTTCCCACATTGCTTACATACATACTGTTTCTCCCTACTGTGAGTTCTTTCATGCATTTGACAATATCTATATTTGCTTAAAGCTTTCCCAGATTGCTTACATACATAGGGTTTTTCCCCAGTGTGATTTCTTTCATGGATCTGTACATCACTGTGTGGGTTAGAAGCTTTCAAATTTTTCTTACATATAAAGCCCTTCTCACTAAAGTCACTTTTTCACTAAGATCAGAGTAGGATTTCCTACATTGATCACAACCATAGGGATTCTTTCCAGACATCATTTTTGTATGCTTCAAGGACTGGAAATCACTGCACTTTCTTCCATGTTGATTACATTTATATAGGTTCTCTTCAGATCCCAAATAATGCCATGGCTTCAGTGCAGTGTGAGCTATGATGGGCACAGTTAGTGACAAATATCTAATCCATGGCTTTTTACAAGCAAGGCTTTCAGCTCATGTTAAAGGAGCTTGTTTCATATCCACTTCAGCGTCTGGAATCCAAAGCAATATTTCTTTATACTGATTCAAAACTTTATGTTGACAGCATTTCTCTATCACTTCATTTCTGTAAAGAAATTTTTAAAAAGTCACAATAGAAGGGGTCTCCATATTAATGATTTACCAGAATAAGTTCTGTTTTCTTGCCTGTTAAGAAATTTTGACAGTGAATTAACTGAATGCTTTGCAGGATACCTTTAAAATAACCATTCCCAAAAGGAGCGGTATTCATTTAGAAATTTTAAACTTAGTATATTTTGTGATACAGAACACTTAGCTTCATTTTAGGCAGCTGGTACCTATGTGTATCACATTCTGATCATTTTGATATCTTTGCCCATATCACTCTCCCTCTTCGTACCTGATCCTGTTCATCTTTCCTATCTCTGAAGTTTTTCCTCTCCCCATCACCTCTGCTCTGCTACTGCTCATATTTTTTTGGTTTCTCATATAAGAGAAACCATGTGACACCTCACATTTTAAGCCTAATTTATTGCACTTAACACTGTTGGAGGAGGACCCACCTGCTACTTTTGGCAAATGACAGGATAATAGTCATCTTTTGGGCTCATTTTACATCACATTTTCTTTTTGTTTTCAGTGCCGGGATGAAATAGAGATCTTAGCACAAAATCTCCAGCTTTTTTATTTCTTATTTTGAGAGCTTCTCATGGATGATTAAGTTGCGCAGGCTGAGCTTCAACTTGCCATCCCACGGAATCTGCTTCCCAGAGCGCTAGGCTTACAAGAATGCACAATCACAATGAGCATATCGGGGCTGGGGATATAGCTCAGTGGAATAAGCGCCTGCCTAGCAGGTGCAGGGTCCTGAGTTCAATCCCCAGTACCGCCAAAGAAAAAAAAAAAAAACACAATGAGCATATCAACAACTGTCTTTACCTGTGCATCCAGGGATGAACATCTAAGCTGATTCCCAGGCTTAGCTCTTAAAACCTGCCCTGCTTTGAATACAGGTATGCATGTATCTGGATAATATGATAACTTTGACTCTTTTGAGAAAATATCCTGGCTCAAATGGAACTTCAGTTTGACTAATGGAGACATCTGTATACTGATTACCATAGTAGTTGCTCTTCACATTCTACCAGGAATGTTGGAGGCGACCTTTTAAAAATGTTAAATCATGAAAGGACTTGATGCTGTGGAGAGTGGCTGTAAAGCACCTATTACAACATGAGCACTCATTTGTACTGTGAATATTGCTTCAGGGTTGGCAACTTATAGACAGGAAATGTCCTATACTGCCATGTAAACATAAGTCCATATTCTGCAAATGGGCTCCTGTCAAAACAGAAAGTTTATTCTTTTCATATATACTTATATATAATACCAAAATGCAACTTCATATATTTTCATGATTCAATTGTCAAATTCTATATACTGAAGCTGTATACATCTTTGGGAATATCTGTGACATGAAATTGAACTCTGTCTCATTTCCTTGGTTGTCGTGTTTCTGTTCACACATTAACTCTTGAGAAACATTCTTTGTCTTTGTGAATGCAAATTACCTTAAAGATTTCCAGTAGTTTTTGTATTCTTCTTCAACTTTCTGGTTATTCCAAGCTTTTCCTGCATTATAGACATAGAAATATAAGGAATCATTACATTATTACATAAAAATTAATAGACACCAATGAGATTCATGTTAAAATGTCACCAGATAGGATGTATTCTTTTAAATGTTTTCACTTTCTTTTTAACGGAACAGCAGTGATGAGCAACAGACAATATTCTCCGATATTACAAATGAGAAAGAACTGTCACTCTTACCTATAGCAGCCAGGCTCCTAAATATTTCCCCCATCACATCTCTGTAGAGCTTCTTTTGGGATGGATTCAGCAAAGCCCAATCCTCCGCAGTGAAGTTCACAGCCACATCCTCAAAGGTCACTGCCTCCTAAGTGACAATACATACCATTCTCAAATGACATTCACAGGCTGGGATATCTCAACTACTCTCATGAAAAAGTTGAATTGAGGGCCTGATGTGGTGCTGTACATCTCTACTCCTATTCAAAATAGTTCTGGATACATTAGCTAGGGCAATCAGACAAGGGAAAGAAATAAAAGGAATAAAGATAGGAAAGGAGGAAATGAAATTATTATTATCTGCAGATAACGTGATACTGTACATAAAAGATCCCAAAAATTCTACCAAAAGACTTCTAGATTTAATAACCAGATTCATTTACATAGCTGGATGAAATGTCAACTCAAAAATTAATACTTTCCTGTACACAAATAACAAACTCACTGACACAGAAATTAGAGAGTGTTTCACAATAGCATCCAAAAAAAATGAAGTACTTAGGAATCAATCTACCAAAGGAAGTAAAAGAGCTATACATTGAGAACTACAGTACTCTGAACAAAGGGATTGAAGAAGACATCAGAAAATGGAAAGATATTCCTTGCTCTTGGGTGGAAAGAAGCAACATAGTCAAAATGGCCATGGTCCCAAAATTGTTATATAGATTTAATGCAGTCTCAGTCCAAATACCATTAGCATAACTCACAGAACTAGAGAAAACATTCCTAAACTTCACTGGGAACCAGAAGAGACCTACAGTAACAAAAACAATTCTGGACAACAAAGGAAAAGCAATGGGCATCACAATCTCTGACTGGAAATTATATTACAGAGCTACTATAATTAATAAAAAGTATGGTACTGGCAAAAATCAGACCTGCAGATCCATGGAATAGATTCAAAAAGGCAGAAATAAATACACTCAGCCATCTTATCTTTGATGAAGGGGCTAAACATATACAAATACACCTCAAATACACTTAGCCATCTTATCTTTGATGAAGGGGCAAAACATATTTCTAGGTAGAAAGACTCTTTAATGAAATGGTGCTGGGAAAACTGGATTTCCACATGCAAAAGACTAAAATTAGACCCATGTCCATGGGCACTAAAATCAAAATGGACCAATGACCTAAATATTCAAACAGAAACACCCAATCTGCTGGAAAAGACAATAAGCAGAACCCTTGAAGACACAGGTATAGGCAAAGACTTCATGAACAAAACCTCAACTGCATGGGAAATACTACAAAGAATTAACAACTGGGATCTCATCTTACTAAACAGCTTTTGCACAGCAAAAGAAATCACCAGCACAGTGAAAATTTGACTCACAGAGTGGGAAAAATCTTAGCCAGTTGTTCTTCAAACAAAGGACTAATAACGAGAATATATAAAGAATTTTTAAAAATCAGATTCCCCAAATTTAAAGACCCAAACCAAAAATGAGCATTTGAAATAGACAATTCTCCAAAGTACAAATGAACAAGTGAGTTCAAGACCAGCCTGAACTGCAGAGCTAGACCCTGTCTCAAAACAAGCAAAAAAAAGGATTAGTGGTTTCATTTGACATAGCTATATCCCTTCTTGGTATCTTCCCCAAAGAATCACGACATCATAACACAGCAATATATGTGCACCCATGCTTATAGCAGTACAGTGTGTAACAGGTAGACCTTGGAAGCAACTGAATTCCCGTTCAACCAATGAACTGATAAAAAAAAGATGTGGGGGTTTTATACAATGGAGCACTACTCAGCCATAACAAATTATAAACTTGAGACATTTCTAGGTAAAGGGATGGGCCCTGACACTATACTGTTAATCAAAATAAATCAGGTACATGTAAATATTGCATTGTCTCTCTGGTGTGAGAAGCTGAAAGTGTAAATAAGAATTGAAGTGTACAATAGCTATTGCAAAATAGAAAGTAACTGTTTAAAAGGAAAGGGAAATTGGGGTGGGGATGGAAGGGAAAGAAGTAAGAAAAACGTATAAAGTGGAAACAAAGCTTTGTAAATAAGGAGGGGAAGAAGAGTTGAAGAGAGGATATGGGAATGGGAAAAAAGAAACTAAGGTAAATCATGTACCAGTACAAAATCCCTATAGGAAATGTGATCATCATGCATACCTAAACCGTACCAATAAGATTAATTATTAAAAAAATACCAATGTGGGCTTCACAGTGAGTTCAAAGCCAGCCTAAATTACATAGTAAAAGCCTATCTCAATAAAACAAAACAAATAAAAAAACAGCTGAATAGAGGCTCAATCCTTGAAATCTTTTTTTTTTTTTTTTAATACTGGGAATTCAACTCAGGGCCTCAAGCTTGTCAGGCAGGAACTGCACTGCTGAGCTACATCCTCAGCCCTTCTTCAGATCTTAATTCCATGTCTTGATCATTAATTCCATGTGCACATGCATTTTTTCAGACCATAATTCTGATGCTAGATTGCCACTCACTGCTAATGCAACAACAGAATATGAGCACTGGTTCTTTTGCTGGGTCATTGCAAGAGTATCTGTGCACTGTCTCTAAAGCAGAGCTCACAGTAGGAGCCTACAAAACCACCATCCACAAAATACTAGAGTATATGAATACCTAATCAATGGCTTTGACATACGACAGGTAACACCACTTTTTAAAATCTTATTGTTGAGTCCTTTTTCTATGATTGTACTTAAGCAGCATTTTGCAACTTGAATTGTGTTTCACAGAAACAAAGCAATTGAATACCAAATATGGTATATAAATAATAATTAAAATGTTAATGGCAAGAGAGTTTTATTGGAACAATCTATAAACAATGAAAACAGAGAAAGGCTGGCAAATTATTTTATAGCTCAGAGCCACCAAGTGGTCACCTTGCACTCATATATAAGAAATTCTAGGGTGGTATGAGGGGAAGAAGATGAATAAAATGTATTATATACATTGAAAGCCAATATTTCACTAAGTAATTAGGACAAAAGGAAAATTTCAGCCAGGTGTAGTGATGCACACCTGTGACCACAGCACGTGGGAGGCTGACACAGGACTGAGTTTGAGGCCAGCCTCAGCTACATAGTAAGTTCAAGACCAGTCTGAAACACAAAGCGAGACTCTGACTCACACTCCCCACAAAAAGGAAAACTTCCCCCCAAAAGTATAACTTTGATTTGTTTTAAAAAATACAACTGTACAATATAATAAAATTATAGCAACCTCCAGTACCTTCTAAGCAAGACAGTTGATAGTTTCCATAAGATACATGAAAGACATTCAAATTGTACCTTTCATGAGGCAGTACAATTATTAGAGAGAATAACAAGTAGATTACAGGACTGGAACACAGACTTTAGTGGGCCCATATGGAGGTGGAATACTGATTGTTGAGCAGCTGGTGTCATGCATCTTTGGGAGAATCACCATTTGTTTCATTTCTGTTCAGAGAAAAACAAGTATGTGTCTGGGAACCTGTATTGTATAGACTGCTATTCTCCAGGCAGTAACTAAGTTACACAATGAAATGGGAAAGACAGTCTCGGATGCCCTGAGAATTCAGTTAGATAACTTCTTCAATGTTGAAAAGAATTTCCTCAGAAGAAAATCAGGTAACCATCAGAATCAGACAGATAAATTGAAACAAACAAAAACCATGAGATAGAAACAAGAAAATATTTGTGGTGTACACAATATAAAGATTTTTGTATAGGGAGTAAAGATCAATGAACACAAATCTAAAATAAAATAACTACCATTTATCTAACTCGAGAGAAAACACTGAATAGAGAACACAAACCAAACTTGTTTGAGAAACTCACTAAAGAAAATGGAAGCAAGGAAGAAAACAGTGAGGATGTAGACTTAGGCAAGCAGGGAAAACCAACGGGTGCACTCTACACTGGGTGCCTTTACTTCAGAGTTCACCAAAACATACAGACCAGAAACTTTCTTCCAATGAGTACAGAATACACGATGTTACTATTCCTGGAGAGACATGTGATTTTGTTCAAGTAAACTTTAAAAATCTTCCATCATATTAATCAGTGGAACGGATGAGAAAACACTTGGCTCTTGATTCACATATCAACCCTTGTGAACCACAGAAAAGAAAGAAAACCTCTGAAAATAGTTTTCTTTGCAATTTCTATAATAATCACATATTGAAAATTCCAAGAGAACAAACTAAAAGAACATTTTTCATAGAAAAGCACACAGGACAAACTTAGGAAAAGTCACCAGACTGGGAGAGTGGTCATCCATGGGGCAAGAGAGAGTTGCATCAGGCGGGGTAGCAATCACCTGGATGCTCTCAAACGCTGCCCAAGGCCCAGGGAAGAACTTTCTGAATATTCCCAGATTACTTACAGTATTAGTGTGAAGTCTAACCAACAATTTAGAAAATAAAAATTATTGCAAAATATTTAAGCACTAAATCATCATTAAGAAAGTACACCTTAATTTATATCTGTCTGTATTCATATTTAAAAAGATGAGACAACATTCACATGCTGGGCAGCAATAAACAAAGCACCATAGTTGCAAACAAGAAACCCATGGACCCCCAGCAAGCAGTGGTCAAACTCTATAATGCCCATCGGGAGGACAGGTTACACAGTCAGAGCAAGAGCACAGATACCAGAGCTGATCGATGGCTACACATCTGGGTTATGGTCCCAATGCTGTGCCCACGTAGACAGCAGTAGTTGTTATGTTGACTTTGACGAGGGAAGATTACATAGAAACCTATGCAAAAAGACACACCGGTCTATCATTGATTCAACAAAATCTGCAATAGCTATATTAATTTGACATTATTCAATTTGTACCTTAAAGTAAATAATGATTACAGTGGTCAGATAATAACACAGAAGGCAGTTCTTTAAAAAGAATGGCCCTTGATACATAGTCTACTTAACAGACTATCAAATTACATGAGGCAAAACATGAATATAAAGATGAATATCACTGATTCACAATTCTGAAGATGTCAAAACAACTCCATCAGTAGTTGTTAGTTGAAGAAGGAAGAAAATCTGCATTGGAACAGTTCATGTCATGCTTCACACAGACTGATGGGATATTGCATAATAATTTATCTAATAAATATATAGAAAAAGTCTTCTGAAAAGCACAAGAGATATTTACCCAAATAGTGTGTACAGAGTAACAACAGAGAACTTAATTCCTAGAGTGAAGGTAACTGAAATATGGTGTGGAGAGTACCAACTCCCTGCAATGAACACAATCACTGTGTGCTGTGAATATTTACCTATAAAAGTCCAAATAGGAGGAAAAACAACAGAAAAAATAAAAGTGCTCAAAGTAATAGAAATCACACAAAGCAGGCTCTCACATCTACTGAAATGAAATTGGACACTAACAGCAAAAACATTTAAAATACTCTAAGAATCAGAGATTAAATACTAAATTTTACAGGTAGGTCATTTTATAAATGCTTGTTTTCATCTATAGGGCAAAGAGAATTAACTTTGCATAAAGTCAAGACATGGTAGAGGGATTTAAAGACACAGGCCTCAAATGCAAGGCTTGATTAAATATTAAGGATTGTAGAAGTATGAAAATAAATGTATAACACACTATCATTTCAGGGACCCAGAAACGAGTACTTCAGAAGAAATGAAAAACAATGAATATACACATTAGAAAAGACCAAAGATCACAACAACAGAAATTTAGAGAAGCAACAGCAACATAAAAATGAAAATCATTCAATTAGTAAGAAATTTCACTACTCATTTATGTAGACTATAGACAATAGAGAATTATTAGAAGTACCCAAGGCATTATTGAATAATTAATGTAACCTACTACAATAAAATCTAGTGAACAAAAATCCTAAAGTTCTGTCAATGAATACAGAATAGAAAGGCTAAAAAGTAATAGCCAGAGATTATGATGGAACACATAAAATTGTGTCTACTTGAATATAACATCATGGTATACATTAGAAAATTAAAGTACCAACGAAAATGTAATGGAACCGCTAAGACAGTCTACCACATAGGACATTCCTAGCTTAACATATAATAATATGACATGTAATTACGTATCAGTATAAACAAGTAGATTGGAAATTATAAGCATTACAGCATATGTAACCCTCACAGTGACACAATTTTACACAATTTTACAAATGGGAAAAGCCCATATATGAAAAAGTTCAAGTCTAGCTATAATAAGTGATAGGTTTCCGGTGCAGAAAGAAATAAAACAGCATAATACACCTTTATTGTGGGTACAGAGAAGACCACTGTGGGAAGGGGTATGGGGGACTTGCAGCTTCTGAGAGGCCTGGTTGGAGAACAACAGGTTTAGGGGGTGGGCCAGCTGATGTGGCAGGCCAGCATTGGGTGGAAGTGTGGGGACATGAAATAGGATACTACAAAGGGGAGTAGGAAGTCGTAATGTGACTCAGAGGAAGAAGGGCACACAGCGCCTCTAGAGGAATGATCAGAGGAGAAACTGATCAATAAGCACAAGAGAAAACTACATAAATGTAGTAAAGTATAACAGATAGAAAAATATAAATAAAGCTTTTCTACATGTTGGTAAAACAATAAACCTTGTATCTATAAGATATTACATGAAAATTTCCTGTGAAAATTTTTATTTTGAATTATCATCTGCATACTATGATTTTTCTTATTCTATCAAAAATTCCAATTCATTATCACTTGAAGAAAATGATCAACGATAACAGTTTAAATCACATCAATAAGTTTTATTAAAAAACCCAACTTGCAACATTCCAACATCCCATTCAGAGGCAGTAGAATAAGGGGATGAAGTGGTTGAAACGTGAATTTCACTACAAACCTATGGGCAGTAAATTCACGTTGGAAGCCGCTGGAGATTGGTCATGTGTGTGAGGCCAGGGCAGTCAGAGAGCCTCAGGCAGTCAGGATATCTCAGCATGTAAAAAACAGCATCCTGCCTGGACAATTACAGCTGTTAGTCGCTAAGCAACATTGCCTGCCCGATACTAACTTTGCTAGAGTACAAAATAAACGCCCCTACTGTTAAAGTCGGTCCTCTTGCCCACCAGGTAAGAGGTGACTGCACCCGACCCCGGCTATTATCTCTTGTCTTTATTTTCTGAATCCTCTCAATGTTTTCTCCCAGGGACCACTGAGAGGCCACCCATTCCCACAAGTCCGTGCAAAGAAACCATGAATAACCCTTGCAGCATAATAATGATGACATATTAACCTCAATTATTTTCTTATTCAAAAATTAAAACAATTGAAACCAAGTAAGATTTTACATGAAGAAATTGTTAAGGTCTAAAAAGCTTCCATAGGAGCTGGGGATATAGCTCAGTGGAATAAGCGCCTGCCTAGCAAGCGCAGGGTCCTGAATTCAATCCCCAGTACCGCCAAAAATAAAAAATAAAAAATAAAAATAAAATAAAATCAAAAGCTTCCATTAAGTCCATCCTGTGGCCACCTTGGGGGAAGCTGGATGAAATCACAGAGATGCACCAGAAGGAGCCACAGGTGATTTGTTCAAGGGCATCATGATTCTGTGGGTCTTCACACATAGTTATGGCAAATGCAAAACAGGTAACTGAGTTCTAAACTTTTTTGCTTCTTCAGGGGTAATCAGTTCTCCATCCCACTTCTTAACTAGGAAAATCAGCCACCTCCATTAAGTCCCCACCTACCAACAGCACAATCAGATACTGAACTCACCAATGAAATGCACTCACTGACGAGAAGAAGGGGAGCTACAATCAATGGGGACATTTTAGACGTGAACCACAATACTTGGTCCGCTGCCAAGAGAAAAAATCGGGCACACAACACAGCAGTCTCACCCAAACCAAAACCTCACACACGTCACGAGTCTCCCTCAACCCTCCTGCTCACTGAACAGCATGGAGAAGAGCGGGGCTGCAGGCAGAGAACAGGAAAAGGCAGGGCTCTGGTCACAATAAACTCACCTCACCGGACAGGACAGGATGCTGAGGTCCTCGCAGAACTCTCGGCCCCACACGGAGGCTGGAAAGGAACAGTGAGTACCGGGGAAAGGTGACAGACAGGATCAAACACTCCACTGATGCGAGGAGGCCCAGATCCTGCCACAGCTGTTCGGTGCACTTCTAACCAGAAGTTGCGCAGCCACCACGCCTCATTCCTATTCTGGGCCACTGGGCCCTGCATCATCACCACTGTGAGTACTGAGGCTCTCTCAGGACCTTCCCTTGCAGCCACAGTTAGTACAATTCATAGAGCAAGTGAGGCTAAGGCAGGTTGGGAGTCTCTCAACAACACACCGGGAGTTTCTAAAGAGCGCCAGCAGAGGCTTCCATTCTCTGGCCAGGGTGCCTGACTGCACAGTTCCTACAACAGACACTCTTCTTCGCTCATGCCGGGCTGCTGCGTTTTTTGCCCACTGAGCTAAGAGGGAGGAGAAAAACAATACTCCAGCTGACTGAGCAGAGCCCCAGTGATAGACTCTGCAGAACCCTTCCCAGCCCAGGACTTCTCCAAAGACACTGGGTTGCTCCAGCCTGTTGGATCACTTCATTGAAGCAGGATTTGCTCCTAGCTTTACAGAGCTCCCTCTATTTACTGGACTCATAGGCTGTTTCTTTTGTTTTTGAAAACAGGATCACAACTGTGCCGCTGCACTTCCAGAGTCCCATGGAGAGAATCATTAAACCTAAAGAAGAACCTGGGTCCAGGCCAGGGCAGAACACAGTGTAATAGAAGGAAAGGCCTAAGGTTGTCAGTGGCAGAAAAATAAATGTGGCACTTAGCATCATGGCAGTTTCACAGAACCTAGGTAGACATTTTCAGTGAACTAAACAAATGCACGCTAAAAAGGAATATAAATATTATCCCTCACAGTTTCAGTCCATGATTAGCTGGGAAGACAGAAATAGCATGGCAAAAAAGCATCACGGCTCTCGGAAGTGCAGCCAGCGGTCCCGGCACCGTCCCGCCAGCGGCTGGGGAGAGTGCCCTGCCCCGTCCTCCTGATAGGGTCCAGGTCCCCCAGCGGCCGGCGGGCTGGGCCGCGATGTTGCTGGGAGCCAGGCTCTTCTGCACCACGTGCAGCACCAGCGGCGCACCCGGACTGGGGCCAGCGCGGGGCAACTCTTGGAGAGGCTGCTGGACCCCATTCAGGAGGAGCTTCTGAAAGCGACGCAGATGCACTTCTGTGACTTCTATTGGCTGCAGGCTGCCTGAGAAGGACCCTGGGAAACCCTCATGCCTCACAGTGGCTTTGAAGATGCGGCTGTTAACTCTGGAGGAATAAGCATTGTTAAATCCATCCCAAAAGAAGTTATACAGAGATGTGATGAGGCAAACCTTTATGCACATGGCGGCTATAGGAAGAACCTGGGGTAACCAGCAGATTGAAGACAAACATAAAATAGCTGGACAAATCTAAGAAATAAAGAGGTAGAGAAATGCTATCAATATAATGCTTGGAATCAACATGAAGAAATATTCCTTTGGACTGCAGATACCAACTGATATGAACATGAAACAAACAGCTTTAAAAACAGCTGAAAACTTTGCTTATAGACAAAATCCCTGATTGGTCATTTATCACTACATGGCCCATTAGAGCTCACACTGGACTGAAGCCATATAAGTACTTGGGATTTGAAGAAAAGTTGCATAAATGTAATGAAGATGGAAGAACTTATGGTGATTTCCAGTCCTTTCAGAAGCATGCAAGGACTATAGCTGGAGAAAAACTTTTATCAATATGAGTAATGTGGGAAAACCTACTCTGATTTTATTGAGACAACTCTCCCTGGAGAGAAGACCATAAGAAAAGTATGAAATCCACCAAAGAACTCACTAGGGGGAATCCATGTGTATGTAAGCAGGGTGGGAAAGATTTCAGCACACATAGTTTTTGTCCAGAGCACGAAGAAACTCACACAGGGGAGAAACTGTGTGTGTAAAAGAATGTGAGAATGCATTTACTACACAAATATTGTCAAAGACATGCAAGAAGTCACACTAGTGAGAAACCCATGTAAGTAGTATGGGAAAGTGTTCAGAAGACAGAGTCAGTATCACATATATGAAAGAAGTCACACCAGGGAGAAACCCTATATATGCGAGCAATGTGGGAAAGCCTTCAGGAGATACAGTCATTGTCAATGACATAAAAGAAATCACACTGGGGATAAAGCAACGTGGGAAAGCCTTCACTACACATAGTTATTGTCAAATACATGAATTCACTCTGGGGAAAAACCCTATGTATGTAAGTGATCTGGGAAAGCCTTCAGAAGACACAGTCATTGTCAAAGACATGAAATCACATGGGGGAGAAACCCATTGTATGTAAGCAATATGGGAAAAAATATTCAACTCACATGCTTATTGTCAAAAACATAACAAAGCTCACAGTGGGGTGAAACCCTGTGTATGTAAGCAGTGAGGGAAAGGCTTTGCTACTAAATCTTAATTTTGTAAACATAAAATAACTCACATTGAGGGGTAACCTACATATGTAAGCAGTGTGGGGAAACATTCAGCAGACACAGTGTCAAATACATGAAGAAAGTCACACTGGGAGGAAATCCTATATATGTAAGCCTATTTTGATAATTCCTATGACTATTTCTCATGTAGTGGAGAACAGTACAAATAAGTAATATGAAAAGTTTAATGTCAATTATTTTCTCATACATTTTCCAGAAAATACAGCCCAGGTGGAAATATCTTAAACTATAAATATAATGTGCTTTTCAGTAAATCATTTGTAAATCTCTGGCTTATGTATCTGTAGTGTTCAACAAAAAACCTGATTTGACATGATTTTTAAAAACTTTACCTAAGTTACAAAGATTTGCTCCTGTGTTTTCTTATAGAAATTTTACAGTTTTATAAAGATTTGTGATCCATTTGACTTCATTTTTATAAGGAGTAAAGAATTGTTCAACATTTGTTGTTTTGTGTTGTTCCAGCATTTTTTGTTGACAAAGGATATCCTTTCTCCATTAAGTTATTTTACATTTTTGTAGAAAAAAAAATCAGTTACAGACTGTGTTCCTGTGGTTCTATTTCTGAACTCTGTTCTGTTTCACTGATGTTTGTGGCTGAGCTGAAATTTGATTAAGATTATGTTGAGTCTATATGTCAGTTGGAATTGATTTACTATTATATCTTTGTACTTATTTAGGTCTTCTTTGATTTCTTAAGCCAATGTTCTCTTGTTTTCTAGTTTTTGGTATACTATAAACTTAGATTTATACATAATAAATAGTCCTCTTTTTGCTGCTATAAAAAAAAAGCTTGATGATGAAAGGGGCCAGAAAGCACAGAGAGAAGGAAAAACATGGAGAACAGAAAACACTTTTTCAACTCACTTCCAGGGACACACTTCCATCCAGGTTCCAGACCCTAATACCACATTCACTTACTGAACTCTACACTCAGGGTTTCCACAAATGCACATGTAGCCCCCACAAGTCAAACAACTTAAATGGGGAATGTGGGAATGCATTTACTACAAAAATATTGTAGACATTGAGACATCTAGGAAATATTTTAGATATGAAGAAAAAAGATAAGACACCCAACGCATCACAGTCACATACAGAGAGTCAAGAATCTCTCTGCAACCCTCCTGATGTCACTGCTCATTTTGCAGAGAAGCATGGGGGCAGGCACTGTGCTCCCTAATATAGGACACTGGCCATGCTGAAGTCACCTCATCGGGACAGGATAAGATGCGTAATCTTAATTACTAACACATTCCTCCCTGAGGGCAGAGAGGACCAAGGTTGTGGAATTAGAATTAGCAGTCCACATGTAAGAACAAAGACACCACAGCTGATAAAGGGAGAACCAAGAGCTGCCAAGAAAGGTTCTGTCCAGATAATAAAATCAACAGCTAAAAAACAACTAAAAGCAATGAAAAATCAGAAGCAGTCAGAAAAGTGAGTGAAGAGGCTGAAATACCAACTTCCCTACAATACTCAGGGTAATAGCTTGTGGCAAAGAGATGACATATCATCTTTTCAGCACAGTAATAACACTATGATAACCTTATTAACTCCTTCAAAATTCCAAAGAGGTTTAAGCTAATAACACTCTTTTTAGTGTTGTGATGGTAAAGCTGAGAATGTCCCAAAATCCATGCAGTGGCCATCTCTGGCTGTAGTTAGATGAAACCTGAGAGATGAACTAGGAGTGAGCATAGTTGGTCTGTTCACCAAAATCATGATTCTGCGGAGGTTTATGTATGTGTATGTTAAATGTGAAAGAAAAAATTTATGTCTAAATTTGTTTTGCTTCTTCAGATGAAGTCCTTTAGTTTCTAAGAATATGAAATCCTTATGGATAAATCATAAAACAAAATTTCAAAATCCTTCAGCAACTTCTCTCTTCTTTTGTACAAACAACATGCATCAAAAGAAATGATGGGGAAGACAGTCACAAGAGAACCCACATTCACAATGTTAAACATATTCGTGACCTTACACACCACTGTCATTGTGCTCCATGCACCCGTAGTGTGTCACACACAGGTGGTGAGGAAAAGATGCAAAACTAGGAAACTAAAATCGGAAACTTCTCAGCCAACCTCTCAGGGTAAAGTTTCTTTATTACCACAGGATTAATCCTGAAACATTACAGCAATTCACCCATTCCCTGAAGGTTGACTTATGCATTTCAAGTTGAACTTCAAAACTGAAACATGTTTTTTTGGCTGAACACTGAAAATTCTCAACAGTAATAGGACCCAAAGTTCAATATTTACACCACCCAGAGTAACCACAATTCTGTCAAATCTAGAGCTCAATTTTAATATGCGATTTGATTCCAGAAAAAAATGCCTTGAAGTGGCATATTATAAAGAAGAATATATATTTACATCGTTTGGGATATTATAATAGTTTTAGGTTCTTTGTGCCAGATTTTTGGGGAAATTGTCATTTAAATGAAAATTATCACACACACACACCACTAGTCTGAAATTTACAAAAACCTATGTGAAGAATAAGGAATGCAAAGATTAATTTTATACTGGTTATTGCACATTCTCTATGGACATAAAATATAATTTTTTGGACATAAATACAAATGGTTATAATGACTATTTTGACTATACATTGTGATCTTGTAAATAAAATGATTATAAGCCCCCATCACAGCTAGGCTGTGTTTCCAACAGCTGTATTCACACTACTCTCATAAGAAGTGGCAGCAGCATCAATTTCAACATCCCGATTATACATGACAGAAACTATCAAAAGTAAGTAATACGGAACATCTTAATATTAAAAGAAACTCTGTATATTCAAGCATCTGCTAACAAAAAGATGACACACATTCTATTTCTTTTTCTAAGCACAAGTGGTCAAAATCTGTAAATTATAAAGAAAAGAGCTTTGCTTTGTCTCAAAACTCAGTTACTGAAAACACAAGGCAATATTAGAGACCATCAAACTCAGTCAGGTAAGTTATATCCATAGAGAAGCCAATCTGTGTCTACAGCCACACCACCCTGAACGCGCCCAATCTCGTCTGATCTCAGAAGGTAAGCAGGGTCAGGCCTGGTTAGTACTGGGATGGAAGAAGCCAATCTGCCATCCTTCAGCACAGGGGACCCCGAAGACAGCAGATAAAATGAAGACAGATGAAGACAAGGAGGCCTAAGCAATTGAAGACACCACAAGCATGTTGAGGAGGATTTCTGCCCTGTACAGGGCCCCTCCCGATGGAAACTGTGGCAGGGAAAATCTTGGATAACATTAGCTCCACACGTCCGCTGTGAGCATATGTGCTTTCCCACCTCCAACCATGGCAGTTTGTATACACCCCTGTATGTTATAGTATAGTCTGAGGCAGCTATATCTCTTCCCAAGGTGAGAGTCCAAGGATATAGATAAACCCAGGAGTACAGTTATTATCACAGGGAAGATGACTGATTGAGTGGTAGGGCAACGGAGATGAGGGAGGAG
>PVLD010017419.1:0-41949 GCA_004027595.1 Dinomys branickii | reverse complement strand
TTTATAGCAGCACAATTTGTAATAGCTAAAATGTGGAAGCAACCCAAGTGTCCATCCACAGAAGACTGGATTAAAAAATTGTGGCATTTTTATATAATGGAATATTATTCAGCTATAAAGAAAGACAGTTTTGGGGACTTTGTAGGCAAGTGGTCAAAACTGGAGTCCATACTCATAAGTGAAATAAATCAGCGGTACACGTGCAGGCAACGTATTGTGTCACTGGTGTAAGAACCCGAGGGTGGGAATATAAACTAAGAGAAATGAAGGAAATCTGTTCAAAAACAAAGAACAGATGGGACGAGGGAAAGGAGAAAAGAAAGAGACAAAAATGTATGTATGTATATATGAATATACGTATATGCAGGAGGGCTAACATGGTTCTACTATTGTATTATATCACTTAATGCTAAGGAATAATTGATGACGGGTTATTTGATCAATCTTGTATGTCTGTATGTGTTATCCTGAACACACACTTCGAAGATATCAATATGCAAAGCAGCAACTATTGGTGGTTTTTTTTTGTTTTTTTTTTGTCTTTGGTTTTTTGTTTTTTGTGTTTTTCTGTTGTTGAGAGGATTAATTATCTGACCAATTTTGCATGTCTGTATCTGGGTTCATATATATACACTTTGAAGATATCAATAGGTAAAGCAACAACCACTGTTGAGTCCATGTCACCTTGTCTGTAGATCAGTTTTGATTGTACTATTTTTTATGCTAATTTGTGTCTGTTTGTTAATATGTTTTTGTGCTTTTATTTTTTAAAAAATAAAAAAAGAAAAGTAATGATGATAATTAATTGTGAAAAGTATCTAATTTATTAAAATTGCCTAAACATGATTATAAAATTAACACAGAATAGAATAAAGATATTCATTTTAATGGTACTAAAAGCAGTCCCACAGCTTTGGAGGATATAAATCACTCTATTATGCACTATTGATATTACGCTCCAGAGAATTAGAAAATAGAACAAACTAAGCCCAGTGTTAGGGGAGGACAGAAATATTACAGATTAGAGCAGAAATATGTGAAGTAGAGACTAACATAGTAAAGATGAAATAGAAAGTTGATTCTTTGAAAAGCTAAATAAAATTGGCAAATATTTAGCTAGCTAGATCAATTTACAGAAAAGTGAGGCCTGAAACATAATTCTAAATAAAAGAGGAGCATTACAACTGATTGCATGGAAACACAAAGGATCACATATAATTTTGCAAACAATTATATGCTAGGTTTATATGTAAAACCTAGAAGAAATTAATAAATTAAGAATTATACATTCTATGATGACCAAAATAGGAACAAACCAACAATAAGTAAAAATACTGAAAATTTAATAAAAAAGCCTCACAAAACAGAAAGGCCCCAGGACATGATGGTTTCTTCGGTGAATTCTAGAAAACACTAGAAAAGTTAACACCAATCTTTTGCAAACTCTTTCAAAAAACTTGAAGAGGAGGAACATCTCCAATCTCATCATATAAGGATAGCACGACCTGGACATCAAAACCAAATGTGGAAATTTTAAGAAAATTACAGGGCAATATCTCTGGTGAAGTTAGATGTGAAAAACAACGACAATAGGGTACATGCAAGTCAAAGTGAACACAATGCCACGCACAAGGACCGAGTATTGATTATCCCTGGGATGCAAGGATGGTTCAATATACAAATAAATAAGTGTGACACATACCAGTGTGAAAGCTAGATAATAGGAACTAGGGAGCTAGATTGTCTGAAAATGAAGAGGACACAAAACAATAGAGGGAGGGGAAGAAGGGAGAAGAGGATGAAAAAGAACGAAACGTGCTATGCGTGGGCCAACTCCCTAGAGCACATGTGATCCTTATGTACTGCAAACACATGGCGATGAAAATAAAAACTGACACAAAATCATATAAACATCTGAACAGGCGGGAGGATAGCATCTGGAGAACCCACCATACTTTCTTGATAGAGACTCTCAGATTAGGTATAGTAGAGGTAGACCTCAATAGGATCAAAATTGTGTAGGACTTGCCCATGGGTAACATTGTACTCAACAAGGAAATGCTGGAAGCTTTCATTGTATGACTAAAAAGAAGATAAGGTGTCTCCTCTCCTCACTTCTATTCAGAGTAGTACCTAAACTATCATCCAGAGCAATCAGACCAGAAAAAGAAATTAAAGACATCTCCACTGGAGTAAAACAGTTAAACTGTCTGTCTGCAGGTAACATGATTTTATCTATAGAAGCAGGATCCAAAGTCAGTTTGCAAAAGTCAGTATTGTTTCCATACTGAACTGTTTGAAATGAACAAGCAGTCCTATTTGCAATGGCACTGAACACCAGTTATAGTCCCAGGATTACCCTGCATGGCCCATTAAGACCTGCCCAGAAGTGTGCTACACTAATCTCCTACGTGTCTCTCGAGCCAATCAAGTTGACAATCAAGGTGAACCATTAAAATGGGTAAAAAAATGTGCATGTACAATATGTGTGCATGTATATGAATGTAGCAGCCATAATACTGAAGGAACTCCCTTCACAATAGTGAGGTAACTACACCGCAGCAACACAGGTACATTGTCTTAGTTAATTTTCTCTTGTTGCAGAGACAAAATACCCAACACCTAAAGTTAAAACAGAAAAGATTTATTTAGCTCACAGATTGTAGAGATTTCAGTTCATAGTTGGCTGGCTCCAAGGCAGGGTGGCACAGCAGAAGAGGAACGAACAGTCCATGGCAGGCAGGAGACAGAAGCCAGCAAACAGCAAGCTACAAGCACCAAGCATCTCTGTCCCGGGCATCGTATCCAGGATACTCAGGGTGGGCAGCACTCACACCCTAAATCCTAGCACTGCACCATGAGTCAATCCCAGTGCCACACACTGTACATCCAGCCACCTCTGAACAGCCCAGCCAATGAGTGCATGAGGCTTTTGGTCCTTCTCTGGGGAGTATGTGAGTGCTCTAGAGTGGTGTTTCTCCAGCTTGGAAATCTCTGTTTGGCTTGTGTTGTTAGTCTCACTTAGATAATGTCTGCTGGAGATACGTTATAGCTTGTGAAAGGGAAATTTATGAATTTTTTGAAACAAATATGTAAATGAAATCCAGACATATTAAAACTTATGAGATACATGAAAATCAGTACTGAAAGGAAAATGACAGATTTCCAATAAATGCATCTCAAGAATTTAGCAAACCAGGAAAAGAAAATCAGACCCCAAATTAGCAGAGAAGGAGCAGACAGAGATGGCCGAGGGACCCTGCGAAGGGAAAGTGGCAGAGGGCCTGAAGCTGGAAGCTGGTGGTGTTGGGAGAGGTGGGAACAGTGACAATAACGTAAAATTAAAGGGCTGTAAGAAACAGGACTGGGACCAGGAGCGCTCTGTGTGTTCTGCTAGGAGATTATGTTAGGTGAGGTGCAAAGGAAGGAAGGGAAAAGCAAAAGACAATAAAAGAAGGAGAAAATGGAAATAAAGCTGTGTAAATAAGGGTGGGAAGGGTTGAAGGCAGGCACGGGGACTGATAAAGAGGAACCAGGATTTGTCATGTACAGATTCAAGTTCCCTCTGATGACTGTAATCATTATGTTCACCTACATTATACTAATAAACTTAATGAGAAATTCACATCGTACCTTAATCACTGTGTATAATCACAAATTGTTTCCAAGCAAGAGAATGACACAGAGTGATTTTACTTTGTTTTCAAAAGTTCATTTCAGTCAGAATGAGGGGAACTGGAGCACAGTGACCCTGGCCACATCAGCACAGCTGTACGAGAACACACCAATGCTGAGCAAGGCACATCTACACTGAGGCAGCCGCCTGTGAGCCGAGCTGTGAGCTCCTCATGCTGCCAGTGCAGCTGCTCCAAACCAAGGGTGAGTGCAGAAAAGTCAACCCAAAGAGTTGTTGGGACACTCGGTTCCCTCCCTCCCTCACGCATCCATTCAGGTCCACCAAGGCCCTTGGCTGTGGTCGATGCTGTGCTAGGGATCAGGATGGCCCTATAACAGCACTGTACACATGGAAAGGAGATGATGTGGCTCTGCCTGCATGGAGGAGAAAACACAGCCCACCCATAAAAGCTAAAGATAGAAGGTAAAATCACCAGTGCAACAGAAAAGTGATAAGTAAACTCCACCTACATCTGGAGACATAGATGGAAACTACATACCTGTGAAAACAGGAAATTTAGGCCTGTGCCAAGCATGGGCGCAGGTTCAAAATTTATACCAAGCTGAAATGCATTTCTTCCTTTCACCTAAATACTATTAACAGAGATAATACATTGGGCCACAAAAGACACCTCAACATATTCCATAAAAGGGAGATTAAAAGGAGCAATTAAAAAGACATCAGCTGTGGGGCATGCGTCTGTGATCCCAGCACTTGGGAGACTGAGGCAGGAGGGTTGCCTGTTCCAGCCCCGCTTGGGCAGCTTAGTGACTTAGCAAGACTCTGGGTCAAATATTAATAAATCGGTATATAAATAGGACTGGGGTGTGGCTTAGTGTGAAGAACTTGGCTGAATCCTCGGCACAGAAATCAAAAGAAAGAAGGGGGGATGTAGATTACTCAGCCATGAGTTTGCAATTTAAAAAAGTATTAAAAAGCTATTTTTGGAAACTTACTAACATTCCCTACTATAATCTATAGAGAAAAGCCACAATGGATATGATTAAATATTTATAACTGATGAAAAATTAAGTCTACACAAACATATGCACACATGTGCAGGTGGGACAAGCCATGTACTAGAAGTCAGCCTTATTTTAGGAGTGCAGTCTTAAATTATGTCTCAGATATGATGAAACCTTAAAATAGATGAGGTTAAAATGCAACTTAAAAGGCTAAAAACCAGTCTTACACTATTAACCCATAGAAAGTGAAAATCAAGATAGTAAAGGTAGAAAACAGTTATGTAAAATTATGACATGGAAAAAGATATGAACAAAGACTGATTATTTCAAACTTTAATAAAAGTATCAACTTTTAGCAAGATCATGAAGATGTAATGCACAGACCAATAATGATTCTTAAAGGGAATCAGTTTGGATTTTGAAAAGTTTTAACATGTATCTCAATTAATGCTGAAACTTAAAGAAATGCTGACACTTAAAGAAATTTTCCAAGACTATTAAGTTACCAAAACTTAAATATTCTAAAAGATTTATTTCCAAGATTTACTCATAAATACCAGAAAAACTAAGCAAACCAACAACTACTAAAGCAATACAATCAGGATAATCTCAAAAAGTAGGCAAATTTAAAAAATAAACTATATCAAGTCTGTACAAAACAGGTTATTTCAGTGCCATAGGCATTTAACTACAGAGGTGGGGTAAGCATGAAATAGAAATGGAGAGAAGGAACCCAATCAGCTTCCTGAACTTCACACAGAACCAGGACAGTTCTACCTCATTATCACAGACAAGCAGAGCTCTGAGGAGAGCTCCTCCAATTAATCCACCTCTGTGTGCACACATGTAGACAAGCTGCATTTTTCTCAGAGATAAAAGAGTGCTTCAGCTCTGTGAAATCTATTAGGGAAACTCTACATTCCAGACAAAGTGGATATACCTAATTTTCCTCTAATTGTCATGAAATGCAACTTAAAAACCTGGACATTTTATTTAAAGCAAACATTAGAAATTCTGAAAATTAGAGAGAAGAATGCAGATTAGCTAGAGAGCTTGGGATTCAAAGATAAACTTCCACCCTAAAAATCAATTTCACGGCCCCTCCCATTTCCGGCTGTGTGGTGTTAGAAGAGGCCTGGCCCAGGCCTCTCCGCATTCCCAGCAGCGTTAGCTTGCCCTGCATCTCCGGGGTGTGCTCCTGGGAAGCAGCAGCGGAGCCCATTCTCTCCCTAAGAAAATGGCACCAGCAGAGCCTGGCTCCCGCCTTGCCCTGCAGGGCAAGCAGCCCCCTTGGACAGCTGTGAGCTGAGGACGGAGTCTGGGCCTCCAATTCCATCTGCCTCCCCTTCAAGTGCCAGAGCTGCGTCAGCCAATTCTGCTCAGGGGCAGGACCTCGGCATGGTCACTCGTTATGCCAGAAAACAGGAAGGTTTTGAAAGAGGAAAATGTCATCCATGGAAGCCTATACGACCGTGCAGGCATCAGGTCTCTCTGACTAGACCTTCAGCGACCTGATGCTAAGTGTTTCAGCAAACAATTATAAAGTTTGCAAAAAGAAAGAATGAGCTTTAGTAAAGAAGTAGAAAGTCCGACCAAAGAAAGACACAGAGGAAAAGGTTTAGAATTACAAGATTCAAGAACTGAAATAAACTACTAGATAAGTGGGCCCAAAAGAATAAAAGGAAACGACAGCAAAGCAAATCGGTGAACGTGAGGAGGCAGCGGCAGGAACTGCGTTACCTGAAGCACAGACAGAAGAGACCCCGAGCAGCCCCAAGGACTCGATGTATGCGAATTTAACGTTTCTGTCATTAAAGTCCCAGAAGGACAACAGAAGGAAGGGGCTGAGAAACTGTTCGATAAAAATGGCCCCAAGTCCCCACAATTTGGCACCCCAGACTTGAGTTCGTCGCTGTTTGCCATTCACCATGAAATGCAGTGCTCCTCTCCGCGCGTAGGACGGGCTTCCATGCAACTTCGAACTTTGCTGACTTTCCATTTGCCCAAAGCATCCCGGTGCTTGATGCTGGGGCTCTGGGACTCCCCAGCAGGGATTCAGAAGGTTCGGAATGTCTGGCGGGAGGGCTCAGCATCTCCCCACTCTTGCTTCAAAATGTCCGTGTGAGGTCAGGGAGGAAGGAGAAGGTAGGGTTTGCCCCTCACGTGTTCCAGTGGGCACCACACCCTGCTCTAGGAAGGGGGCCTGCGCAGTGACATGTAATCATTTGTTTTCCTAATGAGTGGAAGCCTCTTTTAGTCACTTTGAACCAGTTACAAAGGAAAAGTATTGCTTTACCCTGAAGTGTCATTGCTCTGGTCTTCTAGACACAGAAAGCTCTCTCACCTCCAAGGTGACACAGGGCAGGCAGCACTAGATTTCACATCCACAATGCATTTTACCTAAAAAACAATGATAACAATATTTCCTTCCCCCTGGCATAGAATCTTTGAAAGCATTGTTTAGCTGCTGCAGGGGCATGCAGGACCACACACTGGGGGAGAGGGCTGAGAGTGGCCCTGCTGTCCAGGTCCCGAGTGTCACCCCAGTCCAGGGGTCCTCCTCGCCGAGTGGAAAAGCAGCCCTGTGCCCCAGACAGAGCAGCTCCTCAGGGTGCCCTGGCCTCTGAACTCACTGAGGAGCTCTCCCCTCTGGAGTGGCCGATCTTCACCATTTCCCACAGCAGGCCTGACTGCTGTTGAGTCAACCAAGAGTGGGAAATCCCACCATTGACAGTCTTAACTGCTGTTGAATCTACCTCTCTTGTCCCCCAAACAAAGCAACAGAGATGGTGTGCAAATGCCAAGCTCCTCCTGAGAGCAGGACAGATATCTTTCTTTGACAGTCATTAATTCTTACCTAGCTCTACAGGCAAATCTAGAGACTATAGTTTCAAATAATGTCAAAGTAAACTTATTGCAATTAGAAGTTTGTAATTTAAACCTACTTCAGTACCATGACTCTTATAACGGTTCATCTTTTTACCTACATTGTCTAGAGAGATTTTTAAACTATAATTTGGTAAAATATATTTTTATTGAAATACTAACAGAAGAACTATAGACATCCAGCCATTGTCTCCAAGTACTTGCTATAGCTTCTCCAAAACAGAAGAAACACCAGGTAATCCTTGCATTTTCTTAGAAACCTGAAAAATTTTCTCTCCAAAATAGGTTTTTTTCTGTCTTATAAATTGTGGCCTCAGGGTCACAGAAAACATCAATCCCTTGCCTTTGCTGAGATGGGTTTTCAAGAACTGCAAAGGTAAATGACCACAATTCCAACCCTCTCGAAACTCAGCTCTGTCTTTTCATGGGAAGGTTCATTCCAAAGGATCTTTTGTCCTTCTTATATAAGCCTGCATCTTGAAAGGGACCTTGGGAAAAGAGCTCATCTGTTCTCGTGTTTCCTTAGAAAGAGACAGCAAGCCTTGCTGCTGCGATGGGCTGGTGATGTTTAATACTGAGGCCCCAGAGAGGTCACGATCACCTTCAGCCCTGCACAGCATGCTGGCTTCACAGCACAAGGGGCAGCACCACGCGGCTCCTCCGCTGGTCTGCGGGGCTCCCAAGTTGCACCCCAAGCTTTGAAGGCTGGGACAGCAGGTCTTGGAGAAGGGAGCCACGAGCCATCCGTATCAGATCTGCTCTGATCCAGAGCCCGGCACCCAGTGTGGTTCACAATACAGAAAGCACTCAGGGCAGCAGATCTGGCAAAGGCACTGGGCAGGGGACGTTGGCATCCAAGTCTGAGTGCATATTCCTCAAAGCACGACAAAAGCGTGGTGAGCTCAGCCTCCCTGCTCCCTGCCACACCACTATCCTTCTTTCTCAGCGGCATTCTACTCAATTATTGATATGTTAAAAATTAAGATAAAGGCTCTAGCATAATTAATTGCAATAAGGGGTTAATACTTGAAATAAAAATCAAAATGTTAGTTTTAATTTTCTTTTAATACCAATATAAATAGATGTTGCTGTCAACGTTCTGATATTGTTCTACACAGAAATATCTTTAATTTCAATGTGGTCAAATAATACCTACCATACACTTACATAAAAGACAAACTATTTTGGAGATTTTTTGCTCTCTATTTCGTGTGATCCTTCATTACCCAAGGCAGGGACACAAAAGCATGAATTCCTCAGAAGCTGGTATTTTGCAGTGTGTTTCAGTCTGGAAACACACAAAAAAGCTCACACTTTTCCTGTCTTGGCCAACTGCCAACTGCCTGTGCTACCCTTGATCCCATGTTTAGTTTAGACACAGTGATGGCAAATCTTTTAGAGCTTTCAACGGTAATAAACAGCTGGCTGCGGCATGCGTGCCACAGGTTCGCCACCATTGCTGTGGCACTACTGCCGTTTACCAGCCAGGCTGACCCTATTTTGGCTGGGGAGAGCCTGGGTCTCATGGTGGACACCGGAGAACGCCCTTCCAGAGGTGGGGTGAAGGAAAAGACTCAGGAAAAAGAACTTTGGTTGGGAAGGAAGAGAAGAGATAGCATGTGAAATGAACGATGAACTTATTCCAAGAAAGGAGATCACCTTCCTGCTGAAACTACAGAAGAGAGCAGGGAGAAAAGCATGCACATCTGTTCTGAGCAAGTTCACCACAAGCCACTGGGTGAGCTCTCAAGCCTGCGTCACTTTTTGAGAACAAACTGGAGCATGTCCTTACGTGATGTGATCTTTGTAAGATTTAGAGGTGTCTAGGTGGTCACTGGAGTCTTTAAAACCCTGTTTTAAAATGTATCCTTCCCAAATGATTTGGGCACTGGCAGTGATTTGCTTTTGTAAGGCAGGAAATGCTGCCGAACTGCTCCATATCTATCGCCCGGGTCTCAGGGGCCTGGTCCTTCTTTCTTGTTTCAGGTGAAGCCAGACACTGCCGAGCAGCAGCCCCTGCATCCCTCAGATCTCCTAACAAGGTAAGGGGCTGCAAAGACTGCTGCACCGACAACAGGATGGCCAGGGCTCACAGTAACACAGCCCTCGAAACGATTCCAGCACACTGTGGCCACTGCCTCTCAGAAGCCCACAGTCCACCCTGGCCCGTGGCTCCTGTGGCCCTCGCCAGTTTTTCTCCTGCATTCACTTTGTGAAAAGATGATAGTGGTTTCTACCCAATCTACAGCCATGACGTCACCTTAGACTTCTACTTCAATGTCCCCATTACGTCATGGTGGACACAAACTGTCGTGGGGAAACCCCTCCACCCACTTCCCCATCACCCCTGCCACTCAAGGCTGCTTACAGATCTCTACTGCTCTCCCACCTGGTGCTCTAAGATGCAACATGGGGCTTCTGTTAAACGAGACGATTGCCCACATACATATTTTTTCTTCCTTTTTTTTATTTCACTAAAATGATAAGAAAAGATGAAAATATAAAGCAAGCTTCAGAATGGAGCTACAGGGACAAGCCAGCTGTGGGCTGTTACAACAGGAAGTGAGTTTATTTACCTTTGAGAACCCTGCCAGCCCCAGACTGTGGGTGCCAGCTGGCCAGTGTGTGGGCCCAGGGGAAGGCCTGATCATCTCAACACCCAGCCTGGATTCCATGTCCTGGCAGTGATGCCGGCACAGCCTCGGAAGGAGAGTCAAGTCTGTGCTTAGAGAACGGGAACCCAAGAAACTGACCCAGACATTTCGGAAGATGTTCAGAATGAGATAGAAGTGGAAACATTAAACTCCTGTGCCCATGAGCTGTTGCATGCCAGCCTCCTGGCCACGGGGACAGGGCTTTGCCCTGCAGCTAAGGAATCGAGACTTCCTTCTCCACAGCAAAGTCCCAAGGTCTCCAGAAAGCAGGTGTGTGACCTCAGACACACACAAAGCCCTAGGGCCCAGACCGACTGCCTGTGCCTCCACGCTTACAGGCTACCAACGCCCCGTACCAGTCCCTCAGTCCTGCTTTGAAAGAGGAGAGGAGGCTTGTAGAATCAGGAAGGCCCAGTGCTCACAGGGTGGGTGCATCTGGCCAAGCTGGCAAAAGCCGGACGGGACACAGAGAGCACATGGAGCATTTTAGAAAATACAAGTAAAATTTTTAGAGATTCAAAGTTATCTCACATCATGAAAGGAGAATAAATGAGCCTTCCAGAAAATAAGAAAGAACTCCTGGATATTAAAGTCTTAATAGATGAAATAAAACTGTTAAATATTAAAAACAGAGTAAATTGCTCACAAGGCAGAACACATTAAAAAGGAAGAAAAACAGGATGGATAAATAAATTAGAGGTCAATCCTGAAAGTCCAGCTTTTAGTTAAACAAAATCAGGGAAAAAGAATGAAGAATTTGGGGGAGGAGGAGAAAAATCTATGGACTTTATAAATATGCTACCAAAGACATCTTGTTATATATTTTGTATCCTTTGATCTCCATTGTATAAACCTCCTAGACACCCCAAATTATTCCCCAAAACAACAAAGCAAACAAAAAAGTGAGTCTTACATAGAATTCTTTCTCAGAAAGTTTCTGAGTTTTATGAAAACAAAAACTCAAATCTCCCCTTGGGGTCAACACTGACTCTAACCATTAAATGTCATCAGTTCTTGTCCAATTCACTTTATGATGAGAATCACAGAAGGAGTCCAGTTCGTGAATTTAGTGAAAGGATTCCATTGGGACTGCAGTGAAAACACGGTATGACCGCAGTCACTGTGGGGTGGAGCAGAGACGCTGAAGAACTTAACTCTCAGCTACTACAAAGGTAACAGATGGTGACTGAAGCTGAACCCTGAGGACTGCGCAGGGAGCTAAGTAAACCCGAAGCTGTCTTCGAAAGGTTGTGCGAGGTAAAATTCGCCAAGGAGAGAGCGCAGTGAGGCCTACTCTGCACAGACGTTGTAGGCGCTGATTAACACCGCGGTGTGCTTTTCCAAAATTGAGAGTATAGGTAACGTTCATGGCCATCTAACTGGGTGGCCATTGGTGGGTGTTTCACCCTCACAGCCCCTAGCCCCTCGCGGGGACCTGTCCTTAGCCTCCACGTGGTGCCCGTGCTCCTGCTCTTTTGTGCGAATCTGTGTTTCTAGGAGCGTGACTTTCCTGCTTTCGGGAAGACTCCTGCTAACATTCCTGGGAGTTTTATTCTAGCTCCCTGCCAAGTGAGCTTCCTAGATCAGAGTTTGCTTGTAACTCATTAATGTGGCTTTTCTGAAGATGGAAGAGCCCCGGCAAAGAGCTTACGCCTTAAATCTCTTCGCTTTTCTGTGGAAGAGGTCACAGCAGCCGAAGGTCACTTTCCTGAATTCCTATTGGTGCTGCCATGCATCACCTGCCCCTCCCACACGACACCGGGAGCTGGAGGCCCCTCTCCTCTGCCACCTGCCCTGGGGCCCAGGGGGACTGTCCCTCGCCGCCTGCCCACACGCTGAGCTCTGGGACCTAGTAAGCCAGGGCCAGGAACTGAGGCACACCTCATACCTCCCTAGGGTGAGCAAACACCCACTGTCCTCTGTCCCTCTGTCCATCCTGTGTGTGCTTGACTGACGACTTGGCAGTTGCTGTGGAAACTTGCAAGCATGAAGGTTGGCTTATCAAAGAGAAGACACGAGCTACTGTTTATTGACACACGGCTCTGTGAGAGTGTTCTGGAACAAGTGAGAAGACTGAGAAGTTTCTCCTCTCATTACACCAAAGTATGCGAAAGCAGAAAGAAGGAACAGGAATTATTAAGCAACCAATTCCATAGCAGGTTGTACAGGAGGATTAGAGTCTGTCATTTCCATTAAAACTTTACAGCATTATCTCCAGATTATCAAAAAGAAAATTGACTTCTCTGGATTATATAACCACTAAATAGTAAAGGCAACCTTCCAAGAAAGGACTGTTTAGTTCCTATGCTATAAAATAAACATCATTAAAATGAATTGAGCCGCTGCTGCTGCTTCCATCAGTAGTTAAATCATTTGCAAATTATATTCCTTCTCGTTAAATACCTACAACATACCAGTGGTATGTTTCTCATATTGGTCTATGTGTCCCAAAACTGTGTAAGCTGTATTATTGTTCTGAATTACAGACGAGAAAAATCCAAGCTCACAACAGTGAGATTCCCGTTACCAGTGATTTGCAGAATCTGGGTCTGAGGTGGACCAATTCAACCCTCTTTCAACTCTGTCCACTACCTTTGGGGCCAAGAAGAGCCCTTGTCCTGAGCGTCCCCTCTCAGGGCCCCCACAAGCACCGGGACTACCCCTGTTTCTACAGCACGGGTGGGCTGGTGCTCTTGCTGTCCAAGTTCTGAATCCACCTCCTGGGCTGAGGGCGCTCTCCATAGCGTCACCACTCACCGCACAGATGCAAAAGCTCGAACCCAAGCCCCAGACGACCCTGTGGAGACAGCCGCCGTGTAGTCAGAGAGCTGGAGAAGAAAGCTGAAGGAGTGACGGAGGGTTTTAATTGTAGTAAAAGAGCAGTGCGGAGTGTGAGGAATAATAGGAACAATTAGTTCTATCAAACTTGATCACATTGATCACATTAAATTTCTATAAAAGAACCTAAGGCTGGTAAAGCGATAACAGCCACCCAAGAGTTAGAATGGGGAGTAGGAAGCGAAGAGAACACAGGTGAGCTGCGTTTGCGCCCCAAGTCCCCACGAGGAAGGTGGTCATTACGTGCTGTAAACACGGCCTATAGAAATTCATAAAAATAAAGTTGTTCCTCATACACATAGGCATCAGGTGTTCAGATGTTAGGCTGTTATACAAAAGCTGCTAGGGGTACAGCACAGGCCTTTCCACCTGCTGCTGGGAGCAGCCCCGGGGCACGGGGATGAGACTAGCAAGCCATGGTGGCCCTGTGGCCATGTGGTTCCACCCTCCATGTTCCTGGGGCTACTGTCCACATTTACCCAAAGACACAGACTGGGACTGGTGCTTATAGCAGAGCTGCTCTAAACAGGAAAGTAACCTAAAAACTAAAAGTAGCTAACTAGGGAATAGGGGAAACCAACACATTAGAACTATAGAAGTAAAGACAGATGGACCTCACAGACATAATCCGGAGAAAAAGAGTTTTCAAAGTGACCTATAGACCATCTAAACATATACAGGTAAAGCTCTGTGGTTTGTGTGGATGCTAACTCATCTGCATCCTCAACAGGCTCAGAAAGTAGTAGTGTTACCCCATTTACAAATGAGGAAAATGAGATAGAGAAGTTATAAACCTGTGAGGAGGCGACTAGACATTGCTTAGAAGTTGCATCCATTACAAAGTTTCAAAGAAATGTTACAGAATAACAAGCCAGATGGAGAGACCCGCAGGCATGGTTCAAATTCTACCTAATGTTTTTTCTTACTTTGTTTTTCAATGCCGGAGATTGACCCTAGGACCTTGCACATGCTATGCTAGGCAAGTGTCTTAGTGACTTTTCTCATTGCTGAGACAAAATACCCAAAACCCAGAGTTAAAGGGGGAAAGGTTTATTTAGCTCACAGTTAGCAGAGGTTTCAGTCCACACTCGGTTGGCTCTAAGGCAGGGGGGTGACAGTTCGTGACAACTGAAGACAGCAAAAGCAACAATGGAGAGAAAGAGCCAAGACTCTTTCTGTCCCTTACACTGAATGCAGACTGCAGGGATAGGGCGCTGCCGATCCAATCAGTGGGCTGACGCGATCACCCACTCTTAATCCCAGTGCCCTTAATCCCAGTACCCTTAATCCCAGCATCGGACCATGAATCAATCACACATGCTAGATTCAGCTACCTGCCTCCCATGACTGCACGAGGCTTTGAGGGGGCATCTAGACACAAACCATAACAGCAAGTGTCCCACCACTGAGTGACATCCCTAGCCATTTTTTCTTTTCTTTGTCTGTGTTTTCTTTTTTTAAATCTTGAGCAGGGGATTAATAAATTGCCTAGGCTGGCCTTGAACCAGGGACCCTGCTTTGGTCTCCTGTGTAGCTGGGTTGTAGGCATGTGCCCCTGCACACTGCTTATTTATAATATTTTATTCCTACACTGAGGACCGTGGCCATGATATTCACTGAATTCTTCATGCACTGTTATGTCTGAATAATTTTGCATCAGGATAACTTCTCCTATTGCTTAAATTACCCTAAAATGAGGGGAAGGTAAGAGAGAGGTAGATTTTTCCTGTAAAAGCTATATGTCCTTGGTTATGACCTTTCATGTCCCTCAGCTGAGTTTTATGTTCTTTTTAATCTATAAAAGACAAAGAGCACAGTTATGTTTTTAAATTACATAATTAATTTGAGTAAACTTTGTAAACTATAAAGTAATTTGCATTTATCACCAGGGACAGCTTTTTCTTGGAAGAAATGTTCACCCTTGTGTCAGAAAATTGAGTGCATTTTGGGTCTGAAATGGTAAAATTCCAGCTCTCAGAGGCCAGATATAAGGAAGTCTGTGCTTGGTCAACCTGGTGAGCACAAGAGAAATTATAGAACAGGAGGAAGTATGTTCACCCTATTAATCAGACAAGGGATTGATATTCAGAATACAGATGGAACTGCAAAAACTGAGTACAAAGAAAACACTTCTGAGAAGACATAAAACACCCAACGGGTATATGAAAAAATGTTCAGTCTCAGTAATCACCAGGGAAATACCAATGAACATGGCAATGAGATACATTTCATCCCAGGTAGAACGGCTATTGTGAAAGAGACAAAGATGACAGAAGGTGGCAAGGATGTGAGGAGACGGGGCTCTTACACACAGCCGGGGGCGCGGGTGAGTTAATGCAGACCTCAGGGAAAACAGTGTAGACTTCCTCAAATGGCTACAAGTAGAACTACCATCAGACCCAGGGATTCCATGCTGGGTATATCCAAAAACACGAACTCGTCACACCAAAAACAAGCTCGCCTTCCAGCACAATTCACAATGGTTCAAGCACAGTTGCCTATTGCATATGAGTAGATGGAGACGATGTGCACATACACACAATGGAATGCTACTCAGCCGTGGACATGTGAAGTGCTGTTATTTACACAACAGGCATAGAGATGGAGGCCATTATATTAAGTAAAACAGGTCTGTGGCAGAAAAACAACTCCTGCACATTCTCCCCCTCTGTGGATGTTAGTAAGGCATCTCCCAGCCGAACGCAACGAAGGGGTCGGTCCCTAGAGATCCCAAAGGTCATGGGAGACAGGAACTGAATGAAGCTCAGGAGGGCCCCGCACAGAATGAAGACGTGACTGGTTCTCTCTAATATGTAGGGAAATTATTGGTTACAACTACCTATGATATGTTTAAAAATGATTAGAAGTGTATGAAATACATTTAAAACATAAAATGATTCGTGTTTGAGATTGACATGCATGTTACTCTGATGTGATTATTCTACATTATATAAATGTATCAAATCAACATAATGAACTCCATAAAGATGCACAGATATTATGACTCAATAAAAAATGTGCATATCCTCAAGAACAGTAAGGCTGTCACCACAGGCCCAGGACACATGGACTGTCAAGGAAGCATGGATGGAGCTCTCAGTGGCTCCAGACCATGCTACCTCCTGACCTTCTAACATTTGAAATTTACCAAGTGATACGAATAATGTCGTAAAATAAAAACTCACTTAAAGGGAAAGATATTCTCATTAAACTGTTCAAGAGAGCAACGTTAACATTCAGCATGACCAAGACCTAGAGTCACGCTTTCTATTCATTGCTGATCATCGAACTGCACCCTGACATAAAAGCAGGGAGGACAATCTGAGAGTGAGACAGATACCACGCAGGCTCAGGGGCCGCCTCTGTGGGCCACATCCACAGAAGGGGACACGCAGCACAAGGACCCTGGGGAAAGTGAGACATTAATCCTATCAGCCATTTCATCTATGTAATGAGGTTAAACATATTAGACTAACTAATATTTTACTTGGAAATAGCCTTTGATCATGTTTCCAAAATAGACAAGATTCACACAGCCTGAGGAATGGGCAAGAGAAGCCTCAGCGCAGACCAGAAAAGCCCTGGTGATCAGGACGAGCTGCCTAGTAAGAAAGGCCTGGGAGCAGGGCAGCCCTGGAGTGAGGAGCAAGGGGCGCAGGCTGGGATATTGTCATCTGAAGAGAGAGAAGCCTCCTCAGAGTATCCAGTCGTTGTCTCGAGAGGAGGATGCTGCCAAGTGTTATTCTCTAAGCAAAGCTGCCTTCCGTCCAGCCTTATCCTAAAATAAATGAAATTCAGACCATTTCTGATCGAGGTCTCCCATGAAATAATGTGGACGTCTGTGTGGAGAGACTGATGGGACGCTGGCAGCTACGCTGTGCCCCACCTGCTTGTGTGCACGGCCACGTGCGGTTCCCACGCTAGCATTGCCTACGGAGCGTCTGGCACCTCAACTAGATTTCTGACATGGTGTGGGTCTTGAGTACTTCTTGACTCTTTTGTAACACGAGCAGCTCTTAGTACCTAAGGATTTAGCAAAGTCCAAATCTCGGGTACAGCACTTCCCCTGCAGGGCTGTGGGGACACAGAGAACAGCAACACACGCGAAGCTATGGATGGAACTAGATTAGTCATGACGAAATGCTACTTTGTTATGAGTGTTGTGGTTACAGAGTTTTTAAGAGTACATGTTTTAGATGTACTTGTTGGCTAATGCAGTTTGTGACCCTATCATCTCAAGAATGAGACCCAAACTGGGAGACTGTGGAGGGTGACAATAATAAATCAGGTCAAATTCTTAGCTCCATAAAACTCTGCCATCCTGGAATTATTTGTACAGGAACCATCTAAGCCTCCTAGCTGGGTACAGAGTCTCCTAGGATCTTGGGTCTGGCCAGGGAGGCACAGGAATCATGGCCAGGGATCAAAGGAAAGAATTATAGAGGAATAAAAGATGTGATCCTTTCCATCACTCACCAAAAACCTTCAATATCCAATTTGCTAAGAAGTACAATAAGTTTGAGTCCAATATCAGCCAATGTTTATAACAAACTTTTGAGTGTTTTCAAACAAAGTTCCTTTAAAATACTAGGAAGGAAACATGGCTTGTGCATGATAAGCAAAGTTTGTCGACAAGGAGAACACTCAAAATTAAGGACTGAATCTCACAGGGAGCAGGCTGGTAGCAGAGTCCAAGCCAAATGGAAAATTTTAAGTCCCTGGAAAAACTCAATAAACTGATGCTCTTGGAAAAATCTATCAACTAAAGAACTACAAGAGCTAATAAAAGATTGTACAAATAGGACCAGTTATAAAATAAATGTTCACATATTGATAGCCCTCTATTATGCTAGCAATATTCAGTTATGAAAAGTAATGAGAAATATCCTGTTCAAAGGAACAATACAAATATAAAACCTACAGAAAGAAACAAATCAATAAATATATAGGAACCACACTGAAAATGTGAAATAGCTTACAGAAGGATAGAAATAAACCTCAAATAAATGTTAGAAATATAGAATAGCAAGGATGAGAGGATTCATTCCTATAAAGTGTCGCAATTCTTCCCACATCAATCGAGAAATTTAAAGCAGCTCCAACACAAATTTCAGCTGATGACCCGGATTCGAGAACTTATGAAAAGACTTGAAAGTCAAACTTGCAAGAATAAACGGGAGAGCCAAGCAGGGTGGAGCATGCCTGTGATGCCAGCCCTTGGGAGGCTGAGGCAGGAGGGTCGCCATGAGTTTGAGGACAGCCTGGGCTACATAGTGAGTTCTAGACCAACCTAGTACCCTAGACTTACACAGCCAAACCTTGACTCAAAAAAAAAAACCCAAAACTGACAAACACACACGCAAAACAGAGATTGAAGCTCTACAATTGCAGAATTCGGGGAGGTTTTCCCAAGGCCGGGGTAAGAAGAGCAGGGCGAGAGCTGCTGGAGAGGCCTCTGAGGGAGACAGGGGCCCACCTATGGGAGGGCCAAGTGGAAACCTGAAGCTGCACGTCAGAGGCAAGGCCAGGCCAGCAGGAAGGAGAGGGCTGGGTGCCTCTGCCTCCAGAAACCCCAGGCCTTTCAGGTCTGCAAGGTGAAGAACCACGTGGAGATGGCTGTTCCCAAAAGTAAGACTGGCTAAGAGCTGACTGCCTGGGGGGTGGGTTCCCGTCTGGCCACCCCACTTCCCAGTGTGCATCGCTGCCTGGTCTCTGCCAGTCTGTGGAAAGGGGAGTCCACAGCTTAACATAGTGTGGGGCAGATTATGAGAAACCGAATCTAGGATGTTGAGCGTTTACATGATGTTGTGGTGCAGGCTGGCTGGTCTGGGCTGTGAACAGCTGCCCTGGTGCTGGGTGGGCAGGACTGCACCTCCTCCAGGAGCCCTTGCCAACACGGGTTCTGCAGAACCTATCCGAGACTGACAGGCAGTTCTCCGGGGGCTCCTGCGAATGTGCTTCAGCACAGCCCTCGAGGCCCGGAGCCCAGAGCCCAGTCCCCAGGGCAGAGCAGGACGAACACAATCGCGCCTTCTCCGGACACTCCTGGCCCACAGGAGGGACAGAGCTGGGGTGGCGACCTTCTGGAGCACCCAAAGAGGAGATGCGAGGCCCAAGCAGTGGGGTGTGCCTGTTGTGTCCCTGGCCGGCCTCACCCAGGTACCCCGGTACCGGTACTGGTACCGGCGCCTGCACATCACCTACAGGACCGCTTTCCGCAGTGAGTTGAATTTCTGAGGCTTTCTTGGTGAGCTTTAAGCTCTTTCCAGACAGCAGAAGCGCATGTCCTGCTCTGAATCCAAATGTTGGGCACAGCAAACACAAACTCTGCCAAGCATGTAGATCGGGAGGGAAAATGGCACAGGAGGCAAGGACCTTTTCACTGAACTCGGGAAGAAGAAGTAACATGGAAAGACTGTTTCCTCCCCAGTATGCCTCCTCCCAAGTGCACATACACACTCACACCACGACGCACATGTTCGCTCCATGACAGCCACACACACCACAGCACACATATCCACACCATGACAGCCACACCACGGCACATGTGTTCACACCATGACACACACACCACAGCACATGTGTTCACACCATGGCACACATGTTCACACCTTGGCACAGAGACACACCACGGCATACCCACACTCACACCATGGCATACACGCTTACACACATCCGCTGAGACGACACAATTGGAAAAGCATGATTATCTCACATCTGCACACATCTGAAATCTGCATTTCAAACCAAAGCTAGCACAGCCCTGGAATGTAGGACAGTGGCCTTCATACTTCCGCACCGAGGGGGGCGGTAGACCTGGCCTTGCCTTGGTAACACTTGCCCCCTGCAGGGCGAGCTGTCTGGCTCCCGTACTGGCCGGAGGCAGGCACTTCGTGTAGGGTGAGCTTTGGATGCAGTCACTACCTCCGCCCACTCGATCTGGCAGGACAGAGTGCCTGGTGCAGGGCCGCAGCAGATGAGGAGCAGGATGAGCAGTCACCCTCAGCCAGTGCAGGAGGCAGCGGGCGGGTGGAGGTGCAGCCAGGAGCAGGCCCAGGAGGCACTGGCACGAGTGAGCACCCATGACGGACCCGGGCGTCATCCTGGGTGCATCCATGTTGCCTCGCCCATCATGAGGCCGCGGCCAAGGGGCCGATCCTGGGTTTCTTCCCCGGGTGAAAAATGCTCCTGCTTCCTTTCAGAGCCCACTCATGTGCACATGCTCTTTGGAAAAAGGAGAAGTGAATTACGCAAGACACAGAAGGGAAAGGTTGAACCTGTCCCGCCGGGGACACACACGACCTCGCCCTCCCATGCTTGAGTGAGGCCAGCGTCGCTGGTGGCAGCACCTGCTGCAGGGCTCCATCTCCACGGCAGAACAGAGGAGAAGGGGCAGCCTGGCCCGTAGGAGCTCAGGGTGGAGCAAGGCCTCTGGCAGCCTCACACCTGGTCCCAGCAGCGCTGACACGGCCCTCAAAGACAGAGCCTGGCAGGCCGGCAAGGCTGCACCAGGTCCCGCAGGGTGCCCATCCCAGTCCCATCCTGCTCCCAGCACACCTGCCTGACCATGAGTCGGGTGAGAGGGCAGGTGGGGACAAGTGGAGTGGGCATCGGATGGGGAAAGGCCAAAGGGCAGTGCACAGCTGCTTCCCAGGTTCGCAAGGGGTTAGGATGCACAGGGATGGGCTGGGTCTCACAAGCACTGCAGGCTCCACTTTAACAGAGTGACTTCAGGGCCTTCTAAACTTAATTGCATTGGTACATTTTATACATACATGACGATCACACCCATCACAGGGAACATGGCAGATCTTCATTCTTCTCTTCCCATTCCCCTCCCCTCCCTCAAAACCATCTCCCCCTGCTTGTATGCAAAGCTTTGTTTCCACTGTACCCTTCCTTTCTCATTTCCCCTTTTCCCTTCCCCCTCCTCCTCCCTAGTTCCCCTTCCCATTTGAACCGTTTGGTCCAATTTCACAGTATCTATTATAGTAGCACAGTCTGTAATAGCTAAATCTTGGAAACAGCCCAAACGCCATCAACCAATGAATGGATAAAGAATATCTGGGTTTTTTATGCAGTGGAGTACCACTCAGGCATGAAGGATAAAACTGTGACATTTCTAGGTAAATAGATGCTCCTTGAGACCATACTGTTAAGTGAAATAAATTAAACACGTGTAACTAGCGCATTGTCTCTGGTGTGGGAAACTGATAGTATAAATAAGGAGCAAAATGTTCAGGGCTGTTTTAAAGTCAAGGGATGCATGTAGCATTCTAGGGTCCTACATTATTTAATTGTTATTTTATACACTTCAAGCATGATTGGATACACTCATTAGTAAACACATTTACGTTCCCTGCATTTAGGTCAGCTTGTTCTAACCAACACTAGAGGTTATCCGGACACTCTTCTCTTCCAAGCACCTAGATTCACCAGAAGTGACTGCAGCTGGAAATTGCTAGGTAATTTCTTCAGCTGAGGAGCCATGGAAGGGACAAAGCCTCAGTCACCGGAGACAGTGACCCGGAGGCTGGGAAGCAGCTGCCATGATTAATCTGCCTTGAGGCTCGTGGTGTCCAGGTCCTCCATGCTACGCACATGCTCTGTGTAAGGCAAGCGCCCTGGAGCATCTTGGGGACCAGAGGTCTGGCCGTGGACAGTGGGCGTGGTGCTGACGCGCCTCTCACCGGTGGAATGTGCAGCCCGTTGCTGTGTACGTTAGAGAGCCCTTGGAGTTTACCCACGGATCAGCACCTTCTGATTGCTTTAACAGGAAATGAGCACATCGTAATAAGGGGCAAGGATGAGTGGAAAATGCCAGGTCGCACATTTCAATTTTATAAGATCTTTCTTGTAAGTGAACTTTGCAAAACTGCAGAAAGCTGCCCAGCCGGGGAGCCCCTGCTGACTGTGGGATGGACTAGGGACTGCCCCAGGCTCTCCAAATTTTAGGGTGCTTTTTGGTTTCATTAAACATTTAGAAAAATTTCTTGTCCTTCCCCCAAAAGCATGACACACACTGAAGCAAATAGCATCTAACAAATAACATCTAAGAGTTAGAATGAACATTACTTAATACAGAGACCAAGCTAATTCCACCTTCCAGTGCAGAATTTACGTAATAAAAAACAGTGCTCACAGTGGGAACAATTAGGAAAATCCCTAACAGGAGGTGAAAGACACACATCTGAAAGTTCAATTTATACACTGCCAGAGGAGGAGACTCGTGTTTTACACAACCGACAAGCATGAGGTAGAAGATTGGCAGCACGTGCGCACCTGTGGAGTGAAGAGCGGTATTTCAAGTCCACAGCCGACGGGGGGTGGGGTGGGGGTGCCCGGGGCAGCACAGAGGAGAGCCGCCCCTCAGCAGGTCAGAGAAGGCTCCCCTCTGCCAGCCGCCCCCGCCCGTCTCTGCCTGTCCGTCTCCCTCCCTTCCCCTCTTCCCATGGGAAGACTGCACAGCAGACCCAGCAGCTCCCGGAGATCGATGCTCTTCGGCTGTCAGCTGGGCATCAGACCCACCTCCCACGCCCCAGGCCTTTCGTGAGCATTTCCTTTCGGAAGGCCCAGCGGCCTTGATTTTATGACTGTTCTGAAAAACCTGAGGTCTTCCATGTTACCCTTAAGGAGGTCGAGAACATGATTTCTGAGAATCTTAGAAACTGCTCTCTTACAAGATGCTTCGGATTTCTGTACTGTCTGCACATCTGTCTCCACTCAGAATACCTTTAAGCATTACCACCCCCTCGGGGTCCCAGAGGAGGGGTGGCAAGCAGAGTTCAGACCTCATGATGCACGTTTCATAGTGATTTCCTATTCTGCGCTGTTTTGAAACTACTTTAAATGTGCACATAGAAAAGTGCGGTGTATAGAAATGAGGAAGGAAGGGAGGAAGGGAAGAGGAGATGAGCGGGGGAGGGGGGGGGAGAAGTGGGGGGAGGGGAGGGAGGGAGGAGGAGGGAAGGCAGCAGTGAAGGAGAGACGAGAGGGAACGAAAGCTCACCATTTGTCAGTGGTACCTCGTGGCCCGCGCTGGTCAGGAAGAGCATTCGCTGTTCCCTGGAGTTCCCTGTGTGCCACCTCCGGGACCTCCTCTCTCCCACTCCAGGGTCGCTTGACTTTGCTTCACCACTTCCTCCTCACCTGTGCCCCACAATCAGATTGTTTTGAGCTTACAGGAGGGGAATCACGCAGTGCATCCTCACTCCAGGCGGCTTTCTTCTTCCTCACAGTAACGATTGCTAGCTACACCACAGTAGCACCCTGGCCGTGCACCCCGCCATCACTGCAGAGCCAGCTTTCTCCTGCCACACCTCACACCCTGGCTGGGTCTTGTGCTCTGGCAGCCTCGCACTGTGGGTGTCCCCGCCAGATGCAGCAGCAAGGTGCCCCACTCAGCTGTGAAAACAAGAGCTCTCCAGACATCTCCAAGGCCCAGAGGAGTGGACGTCGCCACCTTCAAGGAACCAGGGCCAAGTGCTTCCTGTGCCTGCCCCATGATGTACCCCTTCTTCTGCGGTGGCCTAGAGTCTCGTGGGGTCTGAAGCCATACTTGTCCTCCTCTGGGTGAGCATTCCTGTGCAGGTTATGTCTGGGGCTGTCCCATGTATGTCTAGAAGGAGAATTCTGCACTGTAAGGTAGGGGCCCTGAAGATACTAGAAAAAGCAAACTCGGTTTCCTCTCTACTCCCTCAAAATACAATCAGCACAATCCCTGTGCCTCTGGTCGGTCACACACTGCGTGGGGCCTTTCCACCAGCAGCCTGTCAGTTCTGTGGCGGCTTCCCCCATAGCACCACCTGGGGTCGGCTGATTGCGATGCATCCTGACTCTACCTGTTGGAGGTCAGCCTTGGGAACTCCTCACTGACAAGCTATACGTTGGGGGTCCCTTCACCCTGCTCAGGTTTGGCAAATGTCCTACAGTGGCCACAGAATTCAGGGGGACAGTCACATGTGTCTCCTGCTCTATAGTTAAAGCACATCACAAAGCACAGGGACGAATAGCCACAGAATTGAACGTAAGAGGTGGAAAAAACTCAGAAAAACAGCACAGACTTGGGGCTTTTGAAAGAATTCTTAAAACACAGGGAGGCACCGATGGTAAGTAGGATTATGAAATGAGGACATAGCCTTTTGACAGCCAAAGGGCAGTCACACAGCGACAGAAGATACCTGCATGGCTGCCAAGAAGTCAAAAAACAGCAAATGGCACAGCTGCGGTGGGAAAGGAACCCTCCCACTTCGTACTTAGTACAACCATTGTGGAAAACAGTGTGGAGATTGCTCAAAGAACTGACGTTAGGAACTCCATCTGACCCAGCTACCCTATTCCCGGCATCCTCCAAGCCAAGACGTATTATGATGCCAATGCCATCCTATCGTGCACTCCAATGTTTATAATGGCACAACTCATCAGAGCTAAACCCAGGAAGCAGTCTGTGCACCCATCAGCATAAAGAAAATGAGACACTGTGCCTGTGTGTAATACAACCCTGTTTGGCCGTAAGGAAGGACAAATTCAGAACCTGTGCAGGAAAATGGATGTCCCTGGAAAATCTTATGTTGAGGGAGATAAGTCAAGCTTCTAAGCTTAAATGTGCCACACGGTGTCTCTCATCTGAGGGAGACAAAGTGCAAAAAGCGTAAGGACGGAGCGAGAACACAAGGGGCTGGATCTTCCTGCTGGGAGGTGGCCTGGGAGACCGAGGAAGAGGGGACGAAAGGAAGGAGGCAGGAGGGAGGCGTGCCACACACAGGGACCTCATGGCCTCAGTGATCACCACATCAAATGTCATATACACGCCCCAAGGTTAAGAGTATTAACAAGGATGAAAATGGGAAAGGGGATTCAAAAGAGAAGCCACTGCCATGCACAGGCTCCTGTCCCCCAGGTGACTGTGAGCTGCGCAGACGCAGACAGCAAACTCAAGTGAATTAAAAAGGGGTCCTGAAAGCCCAGCCCCCAGGGGCCTGTCCCAGTGAACACTGGCTCCAGAGCAGGGGCCAGGAGGCCTCAGCAGAGCCACCCTGGGCCACCGAGTGGGATGTCCTGCCTCCAGAACTATCTGGGAGAATGGTCTGTGGCCTAAGCCACCAGGTGCTAGAATTCTGTATGACAGAAATTTGTATTCACGACACACAAAAGATTTCCACAAATTGGATGCTCCGACAGAAAAGTGAGCAAGAATATGAGCAGGTGGACACATGCAGGAGAGCCAGTCACTCAGCCTCACCGTCCCCAGGAGCAAGTGCAGTCACGGTCTAAGTGCTCTGCAGGAGCGCTGCAGCGTGGGCTCCTGTGGGTGGCACACATGTCCCAAGGCGGGGACCCTTCTGCCACTTACACTCTGCTGACGGGCGGAGCAACAGCTCTGCCCTCTGTAGAGAAAGCTGGGGTTTGTCAGAGTCACAGAGACGCTGTGGTGCTGTCAAATATGTGACCAGCTCTGTGTCCCTATCGCTGGACTCGCAGCAGGTGCTGCAGCTGTCAGGTCATCTCGGGGACAGCGGAGGTGCAGAGCAGGGGGCTGCGGGCAGCACCGGGAGGCTACGCAGGGGGCTCTGCCTGCAGGAGACAGGGTCAGGTGTGCACCGCTTTCTGGGGAAGGCCAGAGCTGGTCCCCAGTGCCCAGCAGTGACACGATGGTGCCACAAAGGGTCCCTCACGAAAGCCTGGAAGCCCAGTTCTGGGGCCTTCGGGGTGCTGAGCAGGGCCATGGCTGGTACTTGCAGCCCCACTGTGTCTCCCTGGGCTCCACGCACTGCACAGGGAACCTTACCAACCCTGAGGAGGGCCGCCATGCCCAGGCTACAGCTGCGGGCTCCTTTCAGTGGTGACCCCTCTGAGCAGCTCTTCCTTGGGAGCCGCTGCTTCTTCCTCTGTACTTAAGGCTTCTTTTAGGGCTGCGAAGTGATAATTTTCTATACCGCCTGTCACCATTTTACTTCTCACCACTGACATTCGTGTCTACAATTTAATAAAATTGGGTTTGGTGTGGGGAGGGAGGGTGGGAGGGTGGGACTGCATCTTGTTTTTCCCATACAGAGCCAGGTTAACCTCAACCATCACTGAACTGTTGCTCTCCGCCCGCCCCCTAGGCTGGGCTTTGTTGTTAACCCGGAGCTCATAATGTATAAGCTAATTTCTGGGCTCTTGAGTCTCATTTGTTGATCTATACACTTATCCTAGGATCAATGTCCTGTAACTTTATTA
This sequence comes from Dinomys branickii, assembly GCA_004027595.1. NCBI lineage: Eukaryota > Metazoa > Chordata > Mammalia > Rodentia > Dinomyidae > Dinomys > Dinomys branickii. The sequence continues at coordinate 15,709 of PVLD010017419.1, read as the reverse complement.
CTATAACTTTATTATGTCTCTGAATTAAAAACAAATCCTCCCTCATTCTCCTTTATAAAGAATGCCTTCAAAGATCCAATTTGTTAGAGTTACAAGCAATGTCTAAAATGTTTAAAAGTATATCAGCGTAAGTCAGGTGTGATGTCAATGGCCGGTAATCCTCCCACTCTAGGAGGCTGAGGCAAGAGGATGACAAGTTTGAGCCCAGCCTGGGCAATTTAACTATTTGGAGATAGCTTTTCTGAAAATAAATTTTTAAAGGTCTGGGATATAGCACAGCATGAGAAAAAAATGTAGCTACTACTATGTGGTGGGGGACAGAGGAAGGACATTTCCAGTGTTCCAAAATGGTTGAATCTAGGACATAAATGGATATTCCATTTTGTACAAATAGATGGGTGAATATATGTATACTTCTGTGCATACTTGAGGCTTATTTATCAAAAATTAAAATAAAACCAACCCTATATGATCAAAACGATGCACTATCTCTTCTTTGAAGACTTTCCCATTTATACAGATTCTGCACTAAAATGCTGTGGGATTGGACACTCAGGGAGAACCGTGTAGGAGGAGTGTGAGCTCTTCACACAGCCCCTAGGCCTGAGAATGAGCCTGTTGTTATTTGATCAAGTTGTATTAAACCTAAAGGTCATTCTGGGGACATGTGATGTCTGAAGAGTATTGACCATTCCGAACTCTAAATATGGTTGTGGCTACATTTAATTATACATCATTAACTTCTCTCAATCATATTTATAGTTTTCTGTGTAAAGTTCCTACACAACTTTCCTTGTAGTTATTTCTAGGTCACCTTTCTTTAATGACGTTTGAAGTGGCATCCTATTTTCATTTTATTTTTATTCTGTAGGCAGCTGGAGTAAAGAAATACATCAATTTTATATGTGGTTTGTTGTTCTTGTACACAATAGGTTTGTTACATTCTCCCATATGTTGTCCATTTATTTTCACCGCGCCTGGGGTCTTCCGAATGACGGGCCAGCACTCTACTGCTGAGCCACACCCCCCCTCAAATTCATTTTGAATTCTAGAAATTTGACTGTGTCAAATTGTGTATTTTCTACGTGTACAACTACAGCTTCTGTAACAGCGATGTTTCCATTTATCTTTGAGGATAGGATTGGACTTCTGTATCTTCAGCACACATTGAGTTAAACAACAACAGGTAAGAAATATTTTTACAAAGTTATGTCAGCCCTGAACGAGCACAGACAGGCCCCTTGTTGTGACTCCCCGGTCCCCGCAGGGGAACTCTTGACAGAATGCCTCTGCTGTGTGAGGTGAGTCATTCAGGGATGCCTGGAGAGGTGCGCACAGACTCTGTGCCACTGTCTCGCAAACCCTTGCATACCTGAGGGCTGGCTAAGGGGCATGTCTGTCCTGGAGCCAGCCCCTCAGGTACGGAGGGGTGACTGCATGGTATTTTTCTTCCTTGCTTTCCTTCAGTGCCTTGAATCTTCAAACACGCCTGGTAGTAGCAGCAATAGCAGGCCTCCCTATGTGGCCGTGACCTGCAACATTTCCTACATTTCACCCCCAGAGATGACAACTACCATCTTGTTTTTGTAGGCATCTCTGATGGAGAGACTTAGTTTTCCCTGTTTACTGGATGTTGGTAAGCACACATGGATGATTATGTTTAACCTGTGCTTTCATTGTTCCTTTAATGAGACGATCATATGATTTTTCTCCTTCATTCTATCAGCATGAATGCCAAGGCGCCCTACCTGAATACTAATCAAATTTGTACTCTTAGATCAGTCCCATTTGCTTGTGATATTATCTTATAGATTGTAGGACTTGGCTTGGTAATGTCTACTAGAATACTTGCATTTACATTGATGAATTTTATTATGGTGTTTTATTTTAGATTGCCCTTATTGGGTTTTAATATTAAAGGTATGCCATCCTCATAAAATTAGCTGGAGTGCTTCCCATTTCAGAACTGTAGAAAATTGGTAAAGATCAGTTCTACTTATTCTTTGAAATGGAGACAGAATATTTTAGTGATGGGTGCCAAATAGGCTTGGAGTTTTACTTGTGAAAAGACTTTAAATTACAGGTTTAATTGCTTTCATTATTGCTGGAGTGTTCAAAATTCCCACTTCTATTTCGAGCATGTATAGGAACGGTGCATCTCGGTGTTTGTTTCGTGTAAATTCGAAGTGTATTGTCTTGGGGTGCACAGTGCACTGCCATGGCCTTCTGCCTTTTACTTTATAAAACTGACACATCACTGCACACACTGACGGTCCTTGAAGTGTTTGAAAACTTGTGATAAGACTCCTTCGTTGTTCATGTTTTTCTCTTTTTGAGTTTTGACCATTTTTACAGGGTTTAGTAGTTTTACTCATCTTTTCAGAGAATCAGCTCTCAGCCTTAGTTAATCCTGATATTTGCTTGCTAGTCATTTGTTTCTTCTCTAGCCCTTAATTCCTAGGTCGATTTTCCCCTGGTATCCAGAGATGAATGCTGCCATCAGTGACTCTAGGCCACTGATATTCTACGATGAGCATTAAGGACTGTAGACATCTCTCTAAAACAGTTTTACCACGTTCTTCAGTTTTATATTTTAAATTGTTCATTTTAAAATACTTGCTAACCTTCATTAGAATCTATTTTTTGACTCAAAAGTTACTTCTAAATGCCTTCTCTTAAAAATATATCATGGAAAATTTCAAAACATATACAAATTGATCACTATTTAATGAGTCCACTCAGGCACCATCCAGACTCCACACTTCATGCCTCTGGTGTTTTTCTCTCCACCTACTTCTTCCTACTGGATCAAAGTAAACCACTTGTAAACATTAATGCGTAAAGAGCGTTAAAATACAGGATTCCCTTAAAATACAAAACATACTCTCTACCATACTGCAATACTCAACTGTTTAAATTTTTCCAATTTTCATTTAATTTTAATGGTTTATTTACTCACATAAGCTTTGATGTCCATATTTCACTACTTAGTATATTAGAAGTATATTTCTTAATTTCTAAACATTGTTTCTTCCGACTCACAGTAGAGAATAATCTCTAGTTTTGCTTCCTCATCATCTGGTGAGATTTGCCCTATGTTTGGTGAAGTGTGAAGGTGCTATAGTTACTCAGAAACATTCCACATGCTTACTCTGCAGGGTAGGTGACAGCACCTGAACACAGGCTTTTGAGCTACAGTGCTTTTCAAATTTGCACTATACTGCTCTTCTCTCAGTTCTTGAGAACGTGTTTGATGCCTACCATTTTGAATATGCTTTATGTACTTCTCATGTACCTATCAGATTCTACTTTCTATATTCTAAAGCTACAGTTATTAGGTACATACAAACTAGCACTACATGATGAACAGACATTCTTAGCATTATGAACCATGTTTCTTTACCTTTGATAATCTTCGAGTATGAATATCCACTCATCTTCATATAAGTGCACAACAGCTTGTAATTGAGTAGTATTTGCATGATAACTTTTTTCTCTCCCTTTAGTTTCAGGCGGTACAAATCTTCATATTTTAGATGTCCCTTCTTTGCAGTGCCTTTTTAAAAAATAAAGTCTAACAATGTTTGTCTTTTGAGCCCACCATTAGTCTCTGAAATATTTGGGTTTTAATCAATCATACTACTTTTTATCTTCAAGTTTTTGTTTTTGTTTTGTTTCGTTTTGTTTTGAGACAGGGTCTCACTCTGCAGTTCAGGCTGGCCTTGAACTCACTGTATGGCCCAGGCTGGCCTTGAGCTCATACTGATCCTCCTGCCTCAGCCTCTTAAGTGCTGGGATTACAGGCGTGCAGCACCACACCCAGCTCTTGTTTGTTTGTAAATAAACTACAATTTCCAAACTGCTGAAATATGACCACTTTTCACTCCTCTTTTAGACAAACCCTGAGAGATCTGCCCTTTGGCAGCGTGTTTTGCAAAATGGTCTCAGTCGCATCTCCTATCGTGGAAGCTCTTCTGGGGTCTTGCTAAGCCCTCACCAGAAATGGACTGTGTGTCCCTCACCTCACCTGGGTGGGTTTTCCTGGGCCTCCCAGTTGGTACTGTCTGTTACGATGCTACCAGATTTACTGTCACAGGTGGTAAAAGCACCGTCCGTTTCTCCTTTTCTCTCCCGAGATACTTGATCTAGGAACCCAGATGCCAGGCTTGGTGGAAGCCTGCAGAGCAGCCCTTGTGGAGAGAAAACTGTGGCCCTAGCCCATAGGCCTCGCTGCCCGTGGCCAACGGTCACTGTCAGTTCTTCAGGCACTCAGCGGGCATCTGACAGCGTCCGGTGAGCACTGTGAAACAGGAACGAGCAGAACAAAATGAAGATTCGCTCTGCTCCACATCAATAATGATCAGAGCTGTATCTCACTGAAGTCGCACCTTCTCCACATCTTTCCTCTCCCTAACGTTCTGAGAAATGTTGCATGAGTCAGTTTCACTGACAGCTCCCTCGCCACCCAGCGACGCCATCGCTGTGCTTTTTCCTCCGCTGCGGTAGCACCGTAGAGGTAGCGTTATTTCACCAGTCAAGGCTCCTTGGATTTGAAGCATGGTCTTATGCACACTTTCCCTCTGTCCTGTCCTCCATATCCGAGCTTCCACTGGGGTCATTCTTTCCTTCTGCTTGAAAAAAAAGCCCTGCAAAAAACTTGCCTCCTGATGGTGGTGAGTTCTATTTGCTTCTATTTGCCTAAAGTTACCTATGTACTTTCATTCCTTGGGAATACTTTCATGGAGTGATGGTTCTAAGTTGAAAGTTATTTACTTGTTTTGCTTACTAAAATCACTGCTTTGGACTTCTATCTGGAACATATGAAGAATTTTTGAAAATTAGGACCCCAAATTCAAAGACCCAATCCAAAAATGGGCAGCTGAGATGAACACACACTTCTCACATAAAGAAATACAAATGGCAGATAATAAATAAGAAAACATTCAGTATCATTAGTCACTGAGAAATGCAAATCAAAACAACACTGAGATTCCATCTCACTCCAGAAAGTATGGCTATCATCAAGAAATCAACCAATAACAAATGCTGGAGAGGCGGTGGGGCAAAAGTAACCCTTCTCCACCAGTGGTGGGAGTGCAGACTGGTGCAACCGTTATGGAAATCAATGTGGAAATTCCTCAAAATCTAGGGTGAGAGGTCCCATTCAACCCAGCTATCCCCCTTCTGCATATTTTTCCAGAACTGAAAACATCATAACACAGTGATATTAGCACACCCATGTTTATAGCAGAGCAATTTGTCATAGTTAAATCTTGGAAACAACCCAAACATCCATCAACTGAGAAATGAATAAAAAAGATGTGGTATTTTTATACAATGCAGTATTACTCAGCTGTAAAGAAGGATAAACTCAAGACTTTTATAGATAAATGGATGCACTAGAGACCATACTCATAAGTGAAATAAACCAGACCTGCATGTGTAAACACTGTATTGTCTCCCTAGTGTAAGAAATTGAACAAGTAAATAAAATCCAAAAGGTACAATAGATACTGTGAATGGGAAAGAATCTGCTCAAAAGGAAAGAACAACTGGGATGAGGGAAAGGGGAAAAGAAAGAAGGAAAAAATATACATATACACACAAGATAGCTAAGAGAATTGTACTGCTAATTTCTATTAGTTTATTGAAAGGAACAGTTAATGCCTAATTTTTTGACCGATTTTGCATGCTTATATCTGGTAATCTGAACAGCTACTTTGAAGACAACAATACACAATATAACAACCATTGTTGCACTCATATCTTGTTTTTTGAAATTCTGTATCATTTCTAATGTTTTTATTTTTTATTTTCTTTAAAATAAAGGTATTGTTTTGTTTAGAGGCTTCTGCTAGTTCTGCTAAAATGTCAGCTGTTGGTCTCCTGCTTATTAAAATATAATCTTATTTAATAGCTACTTTTTCTCTCTCCCAGTTTCTGCTTAGCAGTTTTAGTACTACACACCTACATTGCTATTAGTTTTATATAGTACTAGAGATTTTATAGGACTTCTTGAATCTCAGACTTAATACCTCCCATCAGTTCTGAAAATTTTCAGTCATAATCTTTTCATATATTGCTTCCACTACATTCTTTCTCTCTTCTTCCAACACTCTGAATTATAATATCTTTTAGTGTAACACAATGAGCCTCATGTCTTTTAGATTGAGCTCTGAATTTTCTGTTTTTATCCATTTTTGTGCTTCATTCTGGCTATTTCTTCTGGCCAAAATTCTGAATCCACCTTTCAATGCACAAATTCTCTTTGCAGCTGTGTCTAATCTAATCTTGTAAAGTAGTTTTCATCAGATCACTCTTTTGTTAACTAGTTCATGTTCACAGTGCAGTGTCTCCACTCCTCAGGGGGAGTTGGTCCACACACAGACACATCTCTGTTCCTTCTGCTGCCCCTCCCCTCCTTGCTTCCCTCTGTCCTTCAGTCTCTCAGTCCCCTTCCCTCTCAGAGAGACCTCTGTCTCTGCTTCCTATCACCTCTCTTTTAATTTTCTGTTTATCTATACTGTATGCTAGTTAAGCTCATGTGTCTGACTTATTTCACTCAACATTATGATGTCAAGATGCCTCCATTTTCCCCTACAAATGACTCAAGGTTATTCTTCTTTACAGCAGAGTATTCAAACACCACAGTTTCTTTATCCATTTATTTGTTGATTGACCTACAGGCTGCTTCCAAGATTTAGCTCTTGCAAACTGGGCTGCTATAAACATGGGTATATGTACATTACTATAATCTGATGTCTTTAATTTTTTCAGAAAGACATCTTTTGTGTCTTAATTTCATGTACAGACATTCCTCAATACCAGTTATCTCACCATAAGTGAAAAATATGTCAAAACTGCATTCAATACACCTGACCTACTAACCCTGCTGGGACATATCATAGCTGACATTCAAAAGTCTACATAAAATGATATTGATGTGAACAAATTCAGCCATTTACTTTTATAAGAAATAAATTTTTATAGATTATCTAAAATGAGGATACTCCTACCCCAAAATTACTTTTAAGTACTAACCACAGTACACTCATTGGAACGCACTACTGATTTTGAATGGAAAATAAAGTATCACTTTTGTCTTTAATTCTCCCAGTTATGATACTGAGGCTCAGTGTCACTGATCTCAAGCAATGAAGAGTCATCTTATCTACATGAAAGGGTCTAGTGTGAACCAGAAGATAACTTTGCAAATCACTCTGCTACTAATGACATCGATGCATCCCTTAGAGTATGGTCTGGATGTGCTACCTATGTTCATACACACTGTCTCTTTAATGTTTATGGTGGGCATCTGTCTTGGTTACTCTTCTCTCATTGCTGAGACAACATATCCAACGCCCAAAATTAAGGAAGGAAAAGTTTATTTAGCTTGCAGTTTGTGGAGGTCTCAGCCCGTACTTGGCTGGTTCTGAGACAGAGTGGCACATGGCAGAGGGCAAACGTTCATGGCAGCAGAGCACAGCAAATACGGCCAGCAAAAGGGAGGAATGGTGGCAAGGCAGGCTCTTTCTCTCCCTTACATTGTAAACAGGCTCCCCCCACCCAGGGGGCGGGTAGCTCTCACATAATCTCCATCCCTCCTCTTCCGCAGGCTCAGGATGTATACAAAGTAAGCACCCTGGCTTCCTGCTGAGTCACTCAGCCAAACCTCTAGACTCCCCAAGCTGACACAATGTATCAACATAACAGCATCTCAACTAGCTCTGCTGAGTCCTCTTTTGCTGCTAAGGAAAGCTCAGCAACATGAAGTAACCACCCCAAGACACAGGCTGACAGTGCCAATGGCCATAGAGAGAACGGGCTTAGGCTCCGAACCCAGCTTTAGAAAATTAGGCAGAAAATAATTCAACCACAAGCCTGGAGATTTGTAAAGCCATAAATCAAATCAATAGCTTATTTGGGGGAGAGGGTTCACTTTAACAGCGTACTTTATTTCTATCAATCTTTTCAACAAGTGATTCCTATAAAAATTGTTGAAATATGAAACAAGAAGGAAGGAAAGAAATCTCCCCAAATATCCACTGCTTCTGAGGTACAAGGATAATTTCCAAGCCCATAAAATGCAATGGCAAAGCGGGATCTTTGGGGGACTGAACTCGCCCATTCTGTTACAAAGGATGGCACCCGCCCCGGGGAAGTAAACGAGGAAACAAGAGGCAGAGGTCATGGGGGAAGAAAGTAGCACAGACGCAGTCTTTTAGGTCGCAATTTCTTATGCAGCAAGTTGTTCGGTAATAATGGTTATTAAATTTAATTAGGTATTACGGGACCAATAACACAGCAACTATTTGTGCCTATTACAGACTTAGATGTTTTAAGGATGAGAATCTGGCTGAAGAAAGGCATTTTGCAACTAAGAAAATGCATTAAAATGCACCAATATACAAAAACACGCTTACTGGCATATATTAAGAACCCATATTTGGAATTCTCTGAGTCAGAGATTCAGGTAGAAGTCACCCAGCCATGGTGCGCACCCTTTCCCGTTCATCTTTGCACCCAGGCTGCCTCAGATCCAGGAAGACAGCAGGACGACGCTGGGGACGCTGGGGCAGGACATGGAACCTTGAGAAACCTCGAACCTGCTGCACTCTCAGTGTCCTTATGCACAGCAGTGAAGGTCAAAGGTCCTCCCAAACACGTGAAGGAAACTGCACCGAGTAACAGCCAAGCACCACGGCACTCAAGGAGCCAAGTGCTGCTGCAAGCTCAGCACTCACAGAAAGAGGAAGCAGGAACGCGTGTCTGGATCCCTATCTCCTTGTATGTCCCCACTTCACAGAGCAGGACATTTCCCTGGAGCTGGGCCGGACATGGACCCTGGGAGCGAGGTACAGCAGGCACACAGAGTTGGTCGGGAGTGGGGTGCCTGGCTTCCTGGAGTGCCCAACTTCAGGGCCAGTGTGCAGGCCCCAGCAGAGGAGGTGCCTCCCTGTTCTGGCCTCTGTGCCTGCGTGGCAGGGGCCAAAGGGAGCTGGAAGCATTTGCCAAAGGACTTGCCTCAGTGTTTTCACATCTGTGAAGAAGGGGGTGCAAGGGGGGTACTACTGAGACAGACACTTAGCATGAGAATCTAAGCAGGCGGAGGAGAGCCATCCCAGAGCTCAGGGACCTTGTGGCCGGTAGGACTGGCCACCCACTCACAGAGCAGCTCCTGTGCATACAGGAGTCCCTGCCTGCATCCCAAGAGCCAAGTCGAGGGCTGGAGGGCCCCGGGCTCCCTTTCAGTTTCAGGTGGAAAACAATCCCCATTAGCATATTTATATATCTAATATCTGGAAATTAGCTTCTAACACTGTTATGTTGGGAGACAATAGCCAACCAGGGAATATTTTCTACAACATCAATACAGGGAAGGAATACAGGAGGAGGACTTTCACTAATCTAGATTTAGTTATTTTTGATAGCAAGTTGCAACACAATCGACCAGACACAGTCCATAACAGCTACTTAATTGTGTGTGTATGTACGTGCATGCATGTGCGCGCCTAGTGTGTGCGTGTTCCTGGGGACTGAACCCAGTGATTTCTCACTGAGCTGTGTCCCTACCTTCCACCCACCCTCACTTTTGTCTACTTTTTATTTTTGAGACGTGGTCTTGTTAAGTCACCATGTTACCCAGGCTGAGCTCAAATGTGTGACCTTCCTGCCTCAGCTTCCCAGAGTGCTGGTATTTCATACTTCTGGTAGTATTAACAGCCATCATCTATTAACAGCCTCGAAAAGGCTGAGGTGCTGGGGAAAGTAGCTTGCACACACTGTCCTCACTCTGTCTTAACTGTGTTCCTACCCTCTGAGTGACGTGATGCGTCCTGCAGATGGAAAGGGAAGCTCAGACCACTAACAGCTGTTGGGGCCATGTGTCCCGGTGACCAGTTCTTGTAGGCCCTGACCAGATGAGGCTGCAGGTCCTCACACTTCGCACTGCAGCAGGTCAAGGTCCGGCAGTCCATGCATTCTCACTCCTGCGACTGCACCACAGTGGGAAGGTGCCCTTTGTCCACAGACCCCTCAGAAAGGCTGAAAGACTCTTGAGTTCCTAGGTCATTCAGATCCTCTTTTCAGCTCAGCTCTGCCCACCCCAAGCTGAGCTTAGATAAAAATTGCTGCAGTTTGCAAAGAGAAATGCAGTGGCTTGGGAGAAACCAGGGAAGGAAAGGCCTTGTGTTGTTGGTGTAGACGCAGACGGTTGACCAACGCTGTGGCGACTCCCAGGCGCTGAAGGAGATGAGCAAAAAGCCCTCCTCACACCTCCTCGCAGAGGGCAATGCGGGGAGGAAGAGTGGGGGGGAGGAGCAGTGAGGATGGTCTGCGCCTCCAGACCAGCACTCTGCTGCAGGCTTGGGTGGTGCCAGGTTCAAGTTTCCCATCAGCTGTATCCACCTCACAGAACGGCAAAGAAAAGCGCCCTACAGACTCCTGTGGGGCTGTGTTTTGGGTCTTAGCTGTGCTTCCAGGCACCTGGGACTGCAGAATGCGGTGCATCCCAGGGATATGCCCTGCTGCCTCTTCCAGCGGCCAAGTGGATTGGCCACCGGTGCCTACCCTGTGTCCACTCCCGGAGCTGGGGAAGCTGGGAGACACTGAGCTGACATGGGAAGTAACCAGGGGAGACAGCAGAGGCAGAGTCCAGGCAGACAGAGACTGCAGGCAGGGTCTGCTGATGTGCACGCATTTTACATCTACACCTTCACTACCCTAACTCTGAGCCCACCCCGCTCAGCCAAGCACAGCTGTTCGTCACTCGGGCAGCTGGAAGGCAGGGTAGCCCAGCTGACGGCACCCCTTCCAGACTGTGGACAGCAAGGTAAAAGTGGGAAAGTGCTTTTCAGGACTTGCAGGGATGCAGAGCACCAGCACCAGCCCTGAGGGAATGCCAGGTCTCTAGCTGTCCCCCAGGCCTGCAGTCCCTGTGGACCCCCGGAAAGGCGGTGCCTCACAGACGATCCAGGATGAGGTCACCCCCAGCAGAAGCCAGTGCTCTGTGACAGAATCAGGGCTGCCCCTGGACAGAGGCAGGGGAACCCCTTGTTATGGGAACCCCTTGTCCTTTATGTGAGAATGACAGCTCTCTCAGGACCTCAGAGAACAGTTCTGAGATGCCACCAATCCATGCCTGACTGGGTGCCTGGCTGCAGCTGGCCAAGCCCCACCCTGGCTCTGGACACTTACAGAGTCACTACAGAACAAACCAAAGACGTGGTTTATAAAATGCACATCTTACAGAAGGCACTGATGATAGAAAATACAATAAAAGTGGCCATTACTAATATAGCTGTCACTACCGTGTCCCAGGCACTGAGGGCTCTGTGCGGCGAATCCTTGCTGCAACACGAATGATTACCGTCTCCTAAGGGAACTGAGCCACAGGCGAGAACACTAAGGGCTGCCGCTCTCGGTTTCCCCCAACTCTGAGGTCCTGAAAACTTACCAAGAAAGAAAATCACTATTCGTGTAAAGCAAAACTTGACCCAAATTGGCAATTCCAAACAGTTCTAATTTCTTCCATATAAGAACAATATTCATTCATTGCATGGTAGAAATACCAATTTGTCTAATTACTAAATGTGAACTAGACCTTGCTGGGCTTGGTCCACAAGGTTCGATCTGTGGGTAGTGTCACCTTTCTAAGGTTTAAAATGTTCTGCATTTGTACACACTTCAGCCCTGTGGGTCCTGGATGGGTTAAACCGTTTGCACGGCATATTCCTTACCACATAGATCTGAGCTCCTCAAGGGATTAGAGCCTCAGATACTCACTCCCAGGGCTGGGGAGATGCAAGTGGGAAGGCGGAGAAGCTGTGGCCCCAAAGGACAGCAGGACAGCGAATGGAAAGCTTTAGGTCCCGCCTGCTGCCACATGGACACACATGGCTCAGATGTCACAAAACCCTTCTGAGGGCCTGGGATGTAGGTCAGCGGTAAAACACTTGCCCAGCATGGGAGAGGCCCTGGGTTCCATCCTAGTACTCAGTAAAAGGGTTTTGAGGAAAGAAAGACCTGCTTTTCACGTCAACTGCTTGGGCTGCCTTCCCCGCCGCCCTCTCTCCATCCTCCTGCCCTGCTCCTCACTGGATTAGAGGACCCTCCAGGGTCCTGCAGGGCTGAGGAGCGGAATCTCCGCAATGCTTGGCTCTGTGCCTGGAGCGCAGCCAGGGCTTAATGAAAACCTTTGATGGCGGAGGACCGGGTTATTAATAGCTCTGGGTGCGCTGAGTGCTGGTCTGAGTGGCGGCGTGGGCTCCCCTGCCAGTGCGAGACGCTGTGGAGCAGCTGCCCCGGGGGCTTTGGAATTCAGTGGCAACAGCTTCACGCTGCCTGCTCTGGGCCGCACAGGACATGAGCTCTGTACATCATGTCCAAGGTCTCTCAAGGTCACTCCCGAATCTCTGAGGTGACAGCTCTAACATTCACTCCTCTGAATCCTATGACAGGATGCTCCAAGCACAGGGCGAGAACAGCTCGGAAACTGCTCCTTCTCCTCCTGGCTTCCGGAGACTCAGGCCTGCCCATGTCACCCACCCTGGGACAGTAGCTGATGTCACAGGGCCCCCAGGGAATTTCAGGTCAGCAGTGGTTGTTGAGATGTCTGGAAACGTCCGTCCTCTCCCTGGAGCAGTGGAAATAATGCAGCAAGTGCTTGTCGGTGGCATAGACTTTTCAGTATCTGCAGAGCATTCAGTCAAGGATGTGGTCCCCTGAGGTGGTGTTATGCAGAATGTAATATATCCCCGAAATGCACAGTCCTGTGAGGAATGCAAGGAGCGCAGGGCCTGCTGGTGCACACTTGTAATCTCAGCACACTGGGAAGCCGAGGCAGGAGGATGTCAAGTTTGAGACCAGCCTGGGCAACCTAGTGATTTAGCAAGACCTTGTCTTAAAACATTAAAAAGAAAAGAGGAGGCAGCCTGGGGATGTGGCTTAGTGAGAAGGCCTGGGGTTCCATTTCAGTCCTGAAAAATAAAGGGGAAAGCAAGAAGAAAGGAAGGAAGGGAAGAAGGGCCAAGGAGCGTCTGTGTCCCCAGATGCACAGTGACGTCATGATTGTCTTGTCACGTGGGCCGAGGTGGCAACAATGACAGAAAGGAGGCGGACAGCAGAACCCGCAGGTAACCAGAGACCACTAAGTGTACGAGCCCAGCGCAGAGACAGGCACTCACAGCCCTGACGGCCCCGTCACTGTGCAGCTCCTGATGGGGACCACAGAGCTGCTACCTTGATCAGCCTGGTACCTCCCTCCTTCCACACACACCTGCTGCACTGAGGGATAAAACTCACGCAGGCCCCAAGGCCACTGGCTCCCCTCTCAGGGACTGGGCCTGGCAGATCCCAGGACAGCTCCACGTGCTAACGTGAATGTGCGCACACTTAACAACCTGTAACTAAATGACAGGCCACACAGGGTGCATCACATGTATGTCCTTGCACGATTACTTGTCGTGTGGGTGACAGAACCCAGGCATTAGGCCTTGCCGGAGAAGGCCAGGACAGAGCCGATTCCTTTCCGCAGAGACCCCTCCAAAACTGCTGTTCTCTAATCTGCCATTAGTTCTCATTATGGGATCACACTGCAGAGAGATAAATCCAGCTGTGACAGTTCCAGGTCACTGTCCTAGCTCCAGTGACTGCTGGGTTCCCATGCAGTGGCCCAGGGTTTCGTACAGTTCACGTGCTGTCATTTTTGAGATGGAAAGGACAGAGCTAATACGGTTTGCCTGATGTCATTAGAGGAGCGAGACTTGCCCATCCTTACAGCCACGCACCTGTGGCAGCAGCCCTTCCTCTACCGCAGATGTCTATGCACAGATCATTAGCACAGGCTTGGCCAGGGGCACACTGCAGAGTACCAGCCACCAGGGATCATGTGGGACAGTGGGCAGGGGGAGCACTGGCCAGTGGGGCAGGAAGGCCTGGCAGGTGCCTGGAGAACTGAGTTCCAGCTATGCAGGGGCACTCCCCTGCTTCCCCTACCCAGGCGAGCTGTCACCTCACACAGAGTGACCCTTCGCCCCACATGGATCAAGCTGGGTGGCCATCAGTGGCCTTTGTATTCCCTGTACCTGTGAGTGGTTCGCACCTCTGCCCCTGACTCCGTGGTCAGAATGATGCCATCTCCGCGGTGGAGCTATGCAGGCTGTGCCTCAGCTGCCTGGGGAACTACTGCTCAGGAGGATTTTATGAGGAACTAAAGTGCTTTCTGAAGGGTCCCTGAAAATCATCCCCAGTGAAGGTGACAACCGAGCACAAGAAACTACTCATTTCCATCTGAAATTTAAAAGTAACTGGGGTCCTGTATTTTATTTAGCAATAAATGTTACTCCAATTCTTTAATTTGGGAAAGATGGCAGACCGCAGACATTTTTACATAAGTGTGGGGGATGGGTGCTGTCCTGTCTCACAAGATGTCTCCTGTCGGCCACAGGCGGAATTAGCTTTGTTCTCACCTCGGAGGGACTGAGGCCCCAGAATTGTGAACTACTAAGGCTCAGAAGGTTAGTGACAAGTAGGTCTGATTGTCCCTGCAGAGCTTCAGGGAGACCAGGCACCTGACTCACCATGGAATGACTCTCTTCTGTGTGTGGCGGGACTGGGAAGTAGCTCTGTCAAGCGCAAGCTCCCTGCTACCTTCCCATTCCTGTACTCAGTGAGACATTTTACAGCTATTTCCTAAAGCAGCATTCAAGCAAATCACCACAGGACCAAACCTGACTCGTAGCTACGAACGTACGGGCTGAAACTGTGCATCTCCTTCTCTGGAGAAAGGCAAGTTTATGAATCAACTGAAGGAAATCAAATATTTAACAATTATAAAGACATAAATTAAATGTAACAGAGTATCCAAAACTAGGTATGGAGTGTATGGCTCTGAAACACAATCAAATAGATACCATAAAAAGAAAATCCATGAATTTAGCCCACTACCACTCAGACAGAGGACTTTTAACTAGAACATGTAAAGAATTTGAAAAAAACAGGCCCCTAAAATTCAAAGACTCAATAAAAAATGGGCATCTGAGATGAACACATACTTCTCAGATGAAGAAATACAAATGGCAAATAAATTTATGAAAAAATGTTCAACAACATTGGTCATTTGAGAAATGCAAATTAAAAGAACCCTGAGATTCCATTTCACCCCACAAAGAATGATTATCATCAAGAAATCCACCCATACATCGGGCGGGCCGTGCAGAAAGCCCCAAAGGATAGACTGGCACCTTGGAACCTTCCTGCCTGCAGGGACTCCAAAAACTGATGAGATATCGGCGCTCGCGACCAGATCACCAAGTGGGGGAGGAGATCCATCCCTATACCTGCAGGGAACCCTGGGAGGGCGGGGGAGCAGTCTTACATACCTCACCCAGGTCACTAGGTAGGGAGTATCTAACCAATATCTGTACAGCCTTTTAAGCGGAACTCTCAGCAGAAAGCTTAAGGGACATTCCCCCAAAGAAAAGTCATTGGAGCAACCTCTGCAGCAGACCTTTGCCTGCTGAACTGACTGGGGAATCTACTGCTCAATATTTTGAATCAGATACAAAAAAAAGGGAAGACAGAAGAACAAATCTCAGCAGAAAGCTTAAGGGACATTATCCCAAAGAGAAGGAATCATTGGAGCAGCCTTTGCAGCAGACCTCC
Source organism: Dinomys branickii (assembly GCA_004027595.1). Classification (NCBI taxonomy): domain Eukaryota; kingdom Metazoa; phylum Chordata; class Mammalia; order Rodentia; family Dinomyidae; genus Dinomys; species Dinomys branickii. The sequence continues at coordinate 46 of PVLD010017419.1, read as the reverse complement.
GCCTGCTGAACTGCCTTTGGAATTTATAGCTCCACATTTTGAATCT